>JARQOD010001584.1:0-94950 GCA_033576555.1 Oophaga sylvatica
TTAGCTACAGCATAACTAAACCAGGACAGAATGATACAGGATGATGTAGTTTGGTATCCGGAAGGGCAATGCTCAGAGTTGTTAAATAGAAATAGACAGAAAACATTCTTCTATAACTGAGGAAGAGAGATATAAGGATGAAACGCAAAACAAAGCCTCACATTATATGCACTGCAGCTGGGTTTAATACCTGCTAAATAACTAGGGGGCCAAGGTAGATATTCCATCACAATAAAGGAACCCAGACACATTTATTTTAAGTTAGCTTTCTGATTTTGTCTAACATTTGAGAGCTTCCCAACTCTCTCCTAAGAGCAAATGTCAAAAAAGGATCATGCATATTGGATTTCAACTTGTCCTATTTTTTCTGAATTCTATCAGTGGCGTATTCTCCTTTAGCCAATAAAATCCCATATATGCTTACCCAAGCTAAAATATAGCTATTGGCCAAACTGATATTTGGTAGGCCGAAACCTGTCAATCCAAGGAAGTGGTTGGGGAGAAGCCTCCAAGCACCTGCCTGACCGATAAGTCAATAGCATAGTCTTGGTACACAGAGGCTTTTAAAGTATATTTTTCTCTGAAACTCTGCAGTGTTTCAGAGTCAAACATGCCTAACTGAGAAAATACTGCCAGTGCCTGACACATGCTGCTCGGGCAGTATGTGTCAGCTGACAGGTTCACTTTAACCCCTTTACCCCCGAGGTGGTTTGCATGTTAGTGACCAGGCCAATTTTTACAATTCTTACCAGTGTTACTTTATGAGGTAATAACTTTGGAAAGCTTCAATGGATCCCACTGATTCTGAGATCGTTTTTTCATGATATATTGTGCTTCACGACGGTGGTAAAATTTCTTCAAAATAAGTTGCATTTATTTGTGAAAAAATGGGAAATTTGGCAAAAATGTTGCAATTTTCAATCTTTTAATTCTTGTGCCCTTAAAAAAGAGAGATGTGCCACAAAAAGTTAATAAATAGAATTCTTCACATGTCTACTTTACATCAGTATGATTTTTGAAAGAATTTTTTTTGTTAGGAAGTTATAAGTGTTAAAATTTGACCAGTGATTTCTCCTTTTCTAACATAATTTACAAAACCATTTTTTTAAGGACCACCACCTCACATTTGAATTGATTTTGATTGGTCTATATGATAGAAAATACCAAAAAGTGACACCATTCTACAAACTGAACCCCTTGAGCTGCTCAAAACCTGAAGTAAATAAATACATTTATTAACCCTTCAGGTGCTTCAAGGAATTTTTGGAATGTGGAAAAAAAATTAACATTTCACTTTTTCACAAAAAAATTACTTTAGATCCAATTTTTTTTCTTTTCACAAGGGTATTGAACCCCCAGGTGCTTTAAAGGAGTTTATAACATTGAGCCGTGAAAATTTAAAAAAAAATCATATTTTCCCCTTAAATGTTTTTTAGTGTCAAATTTTGCATTTTCATAAGGGTAACAAGAGAAATTTTAACATTAAATTTGTAATGCAATTTTTCGTGAGTATGCTGATACCCATATGAGGGAGAAAACTACTGTTTGGGCATACAACAGGGCTCAGAAGGAAAGGAGCGTCACTTGACTTTTTGAATGTGAAATTTGCTGGAATCATTAGCGGACACCATGTTCCATTTGGAGAGCTTCTGATGTGTCTAAACAGTGGAAACCCCCAAAAGCGACCCTGTTTTGAAAAAAAAATCATTCAAAGAATTTATCTAGATGTGTGGTGAGCATCTTGAACCCCCAGGTGCGTCATAGAAATTTATAATGTTAAGTCGTGAAAATAAAAAATAAAAAAATCTGTGGTGCAATTTCTCCTGAGTACGCCGATACCCCATATGTGGGGGAATACTACATTTGAGGCATAGTGCAAAACTCAGAAAGGAAGAGGCGCCACATTGGAGTTTAGATTTTGCTGGAATTGTTTGCGGGTGCCATGTCTCATTACATAGTAACATAGTATTTAAGGTTGAAGGGAGACTTTAAGTCCAATCTAGATCAATCCATAGCCTAACATGTTGATCCAGAGGAAGGCAAAAGAAAACCCATGTGGCAAACACTAAGCTCCACATTGGGGAATAAAATTACTCCCCGACTCCACATAGGCAATCAGACTAGCTCCCTGAATCAACATTGGCTGAGCCCCTGAGGTGCCAGAACAACAGAAACCCCCATATGTGAACTCATTTTACAAACTATACTCCACAACACTCCCCAATGAATTCATGAAGGTGTGCAGTGCTTATATTGACACCACAAGTCCCTCACAGAATTACAGTGCCTTGCGAAAGTATTTGGCTCCCTGGAACTTTTCAACCTTTTCCCACATATCATGCTTCAAACATAAAGATACCAAATGTAATTTTTTGGTGAAAAATAAACAACAAGTGGGACACAATTGTGAAGTTGAACTAAATGTATTGGTTATTTAAAATTTTTGTGGAAATGCAAAAACTGAAAAGTGGGGCGTGCAATATTATTTGGCCCCTTTAACTTAATACTTTGTTGCGCCACCTTTTGCTGCAATTACAGCTGCAAGTCGCTTGGGGTATGTCTCTATCGGTTTTGTACATTAAGAGACTGAAATTCTAGCCCGTTCTTCCTTGGCAAACAGCTCTAGCTCAGTGAGGTTGGATGGAGATCATTTGTGAACAGCAATTTTCAGCTCTTTCCACAGATTCTCGATTGGATTCAGGTCTGGACTTTGACTTGGCCATTCTAACACCTGGATATGTTTATTTGTGAACTATTCCATTGTAGATTTTGCTTTATGTTTGGGATCATTGTTTTGTTGGAAGACAAATCTCCGTCCCAGTCTAAGGTCTTTTGCAGACTCCAACAGGTTTTCTTCAAGAATGGTCCTGTATTTGGCTCCATCCATCTTCCCATTAATTTTAACTATCTTCCCTGTCCCTGCTGAAAAAAAGCAGGCCCAAACCATGATGCTGCCACCATGTTTGACAGTGAGGATGGTGTGTTCAGGGTGATGACCTGTGTTGCCTTTACGCCAAACATATCATTTGGTATTGTTGCCAAAAAGTTCGATTTTGGTTTCATCTGACCAGAGCACATTCTTCCACGTTTGGTGTGTCTCCCAGGTGGCTTGTTGCAAACTTTAAACAACACTTTCTATGGATATCTTTGAGAAATGGCTTTCTTCTTGCCACTTTTCCATAAAGGCCAGATTTGTGCAGTGTACAACTGATTGTTGTCCTATGGACAGACTGTCCCACCTCAGCTGTAGATCTCTGCAGTTGATCAAGAGTGATCATGGGCCTCTTGGCTGCATCTCTGATCAGTCTTCTCCCTGTTTGAGATGAAAGTTTAGAGGGACGGCCGGGTCTTGGTAGATTTGCAGTGGTATGATACTCCTTTCATTTCAATATGATAGCTTGCACAGTGCTCCTTGGGATGTTTAAAGTTTTGGAAATCATTTTGTATCCAAATCCGACTTTAAACTTCTCCACAACAGTATGTCGGACCTGCCTGTTGTGTTCCTTTGCTTTCATGATGCTCTCTGTGCTTCAAACAGAATCCTGAGACTATCACAGAGCAGGTGCATTTATACGGAGACTTGAATACACACAGGTGGATTATACAGTATGTATCATCATTAGTCATTTAGGACAACATTGGATCATTCAGAGATACACAATGAACTTCTGGAGTGAGTTTGCTGCACTGAAATTAAAGGGGCCAAATAATATTGCACACCCCACTTTTCAGTTTTTGGATTTCCACAAAAATTTAAAATTACCAATACATTTCGTTCAACTTCACAATTGCGTCCCACCTGTTGTTGATTCTTCACCAAAAATTTACATTTGGTATCTTTATGTTTGAATCATGATATGTGGGAAAAGGCTGAAATGTTCCAGGGAACCAAATACGTTTGAAAGGCACTGTATATACTATTGAGCGATGAAGAAAGAATAAATTACATTTTTATCATTAAAATGGTTTAGCCCAAGCTTTTTATTTTTCTAAGGGCTAATAAGTCATTTTTTTTACAACAAACTGAAGTCCTTTTTTTCATGAGTGTGCCAATTCCCTTCATGTAATCGGGAAATAATTTTCAGACACAGTGCAAAGCTCAGAAGGGACTGAGCGCCATACTATAGTGCAGATTTTACTGTTATGGTTAGCAGGTGCCATGACCCACTGGGAGAGCCCCTGAGATGCAAGAACAGCAAAACCCACAAAAATGACCCCATTTTACAAACTACACCTCTCCAAAAATTCAACTAGGTGTGCAATGGTCATATTGACACCACAGGTGTGTCACTGTCACGCTGTTCTGTCGGTACTTGGTGGTCGGCGTGACAATGCATGTCTGTGCTTTAACCCTTTGCTCCTTTTCCCCCTAATTGAGCTGGACACGGGTATCCATTACCTGTATGGATGATGCTCAGTTCCCAGGTCCGCTGCGTACCCGTTCATGCGTGGCTGTCTCCGCTGCGCTGCATGACCACCCGCATGTGCGGTCCCTGGCTATTGCAGTTGAAGCTAACCGTAGGTCAAGGTCCTCTGCAGTGGTGCATGACTTACGACGTGTGTTTAGGCTGCAGCCATTTCCAGGTGCCCTTGCTGTGCTGAATTGTGTTTGCCAGCATAGGGTGCGTGGGCCACACTTGCCCTGCTTTTATCAGGGTTAGTGTGTGTACTTGAAATGCTGTCCCCAGCCAATTGCTGAGGGGCAGCTCATATATAAAGGCTCCCTGCCCTATGTTCGGGGCCTTAGCTACTCACATAGCTTCTGAATCTTGACATGTGTGTTGTGTGTTCCTGTACCTGTCCCTGTGCCTATCCTGGAGGCGGTAATTCTAGGCTTGAATCCCTGATCCTGTACCCGTCCATGCGCCTATCCTGGAGGCGGTAATTCTAGGCTTGAATCCCTGATCCTGTACCCGTCCCAGCGCCTATCCTGGAGGCGGTAATTCTAGGTTTGAATCCCTGATCCTGTACCCATCCCTGCGCCTGTCCTGGAGGCGGTAATTCCAGGCTCGCCTATCCTGGAGGCGGTAATTCCAGGCTTGAATCCTTGATCCTGTACCTGTCCTGTACCTGACTGTCTGAACTGTGTCTGCTGTGTTATGTTCCTGAATCCTTCTGTGTCCTGAACCCTGTGCCCAGTGACTGTGATCTTTTGCTAACTGACTTCCTTTGATTCAACCTGGGTTCTTCTTGGAAGGAGGAGTCCGGTGTGGGTGTGCTGAGTTTCTGTTACTCTGTGCTCAGCTTGTTTTAGGTGCAATCCCAGCCCGGCTCCAGTTGAGCCTGGCGGGGCTTGCACCAGACTGCTTGGGTTCCTTTTTAGATTGCTTCCAGATGTCCGGATCCGATCCTTCCCTGCCTGATATCTGGAGCCTGCCGATCGTTGCCAGATGTCCTGAGCCTGATACTGCGGCCTCATGTCCGGACCCTGATGTCCGCAGGCCGATGTCCGGAACCTGTCGATCGTTGCCAGATGTCCGGAGTCCGATGCCAGTGTTCTGATGTTCCTGAGATCCAGCCCGTGTTCCGGTGTCCATGTTCCTGATGTCCAGTCCATGTTCCTGATGTCCTGTCCGTGTTCCTGATTCCGTGTTCCTGATGTCCGGTCGGTGTTCCTGTGTCCGTGTTCCTTTGTCCGTGTTCCTGTGTCCGTGTTCTTGATGTCCAGTCCGTGTTCCTGATGTCCAGTCTGTGTTCCTGATGTCCAGTCCATGTTCCTGATGTCCGGTCCGTGTTCCTGATGTCCAGCCCGTGTTCCTGATTCCATGTTCCTGAGTCCGTGTTCCTAGATCCAGTCCATGTTTCCTGATTCCATGTTCCTGAGATCCAGTCCGTGTTCCTGAGATCCAGGCTGTGTTCCTGATGTCCAGTTTCCTGATGTCCGGTCCTGTGTTCCTGAGATCCGGTCCATGTTCCTGAGATCCAGTTCGTGTTCCTGAGTTCGTGATTCTGATGTCCTCATGTGTCCTTTCTACGTTCTGATGACCTCGTGTACCCTGATGTCATGCCTGAGTCCTGATGTCCCACCTATGTGTGCTGCAGTGATCCGTTGATACCTTGGAGTCCTCTGGGTGATACCCTTCTCGAAGGTGTGGAATCGGGAGCCTTGCATAGTCATGTTTGATTTATGTACTGTGTGTCTTCACTTATTTACTTTAGTAAACTTTACTTCCCTATACCAGAAGTTGTGCGGTGTAATCAAGTTCTACGTGTCTCTTCCTTGTCCACATGCTCAGCTGCCACAGAACCCCAGTCTCTGCCCTTCTCTAGTTTGGGTAGGCCCGAGTCCCCCTCTGTAGTATGGAGGATCCATATTGCGTCCCCGGAGGGACCCCGCCCCACGCCATGGTGGTCGGTCAGCGTGGAGGCGATTATGGGCTGGGACGCTTTTCGGCAGCTGCAGCCAAACGTGACAGAAGCTAAGGCCTTGGACTCAGCTGAGCATGTATGGATGGTAGGACTTTTTCCGAGCCCCACCTGGCCGGCGGATGAGATGGCTCGGATCCCAGCTGGTAGTGGACTAGATTGCTCAACCCTGTGCTTGGTTAGCGGTTTGGATTTCTGGAGCAATGAACTCTGCTGCATGTGAACTGGGACTTACACCTATCCAAATAAAAGTTTTTGTGTATTTTTTTTTGGGGGATTTCAGAAGAGGGGGCTTTAGGAGGGGAAAATGTCACGCTGTTCTGGCGGTACTTGGTGGTCGGCATGACAATGCATGTCTGTGCTTTAACCCTTTGCTCCTTTTCCCCCTAATTGAGCTGGGATACTGTTATCCATTAACTGTATGGATGATGCACAGTTCCCAGCTCCGCTGCGTACCCGTGCATGCGTGGCTGTCTACGCTGCACTGCATGACCACATGCATGTGCGGTCCCTGGCTATTGCTGTGGAAGCTAACCGTAGGTCAAGGTCCTCTGCAGTGGTGCATGACTTACTACGTGTGTTTAGGACTGCAGCCATTTCCAGGTGCCCTTGCTGTGCTGAATTGTGTTTTGTGCATAGAGTGCGCGGGCCACACTGCCCTGCTTTTATCAGGGTTAGTGTGTGTACTTGAAATGCTGTCCCCAGCCAATTGCTGAGGGGCAGCTCATATATAAAGGCTCCCTGCCCTATGTGCGGGGCCTTAGCTACTCACATAGCTTCTGAATCTTGCCATGTTTGTTGTGTGTTCCTGTACCTGTCCCTGCGCCTATCCTGGAGGCGGTAATTCTAGGCTTGAATCCCTGATCCTGTACCCGTCCCTGCGCCTATCCTGGAGGCGGTAATTCTAGGCTTGAATCCCTGATCCTGTACCCGTCCCTGTGCCTATCCTGAAGGCGCTAATTCTAGGTTTGAATCCTTGATCCTGTACCCGTCCCTGCGCCTGTCCTGGAGGCGGTAATTCCAGGCTCGCCTATCCTGGAGGCGGTAATTCTAGGCTTGAATCCTTGATCCTGTACCTGTCCTGTACCTGACTGTCTGAACTGTGTCTGCTGTGTTATGTTCCTGAATCCTTCTGTGTCCTGAACCCTGTGCCCAGTGACTGTGATCTTTTGCTAACTGACTTCCTTTGATACAACCTGGGTTCATCTTGGAAGGAGGAGTCCGGTGTGGGTGTGCTGAGTTTCTGTTACTCTGTGCTCAGCTTGTTTTTGGTGCAATCCCCGGCCGGCTCCAGTTGAGCCTGGCGGGGCTTGCACCAGACTGCTTGGGTTCCTTTTTAGATCGCTTCCAGATGTCGGATCCGATCCTTCCCTGCCTGATGTCCGGAGCCTGCCGATCGTTGCCAGATGTCTGAGCCTGATACTGCGGCTTCATATCCGGAGCCTGATGTCCGCAGGCCGATGTCCGGAACCTGTCGATCGTTGCCAGATATCCGGAGTCCGATGCCAGTGTTCTGATGTTCCTGAGATCCAGCCCGTGTTCCGTTGTCTGTGTTCCTGATGTCCAGTCCATGTTCCTGATGTCCTGTCCTGTTCCTGATTCCGTGTTCCTGATTCCGTGTTCCTGATGTCCGGTCCTTTTTCCTGATTCCGTGTTCCTGTGTCCGTGTTCCTGTGTCCGTGTTCCTAATGTCCAGTCCGTGTTCCTGATGTCCAGTCTGTGTTCCTGATGTCCGGTCCGTGTTCCTGATGTCCGATCCGTGTTCCTGATGTCTGGTCCATGTTCCTGATTCCATGTTCCTGAGTCCGTGTTCCTGAGATCCAGTCCATGTTCCTGATTCCATGTTCCTGAGATCCAGTCCGTGTTCCTGAGATCCAGGCTGTGTTCCTATGTCCAGTTTCCTGATGTCCGGTCCGTGTTCCTGAGATCCGGTCCATGTTCCTGAGATCCAGTTCGTGTTCCTGAGTTTTGTGATTCTGATGTCCTCATGTGTCCTTTCTACGTTCTGATGACCTGTGTACCCTGATGTCATGTCTGAGTCCTGATGTCCCACTTATGTGTGCCGGTGATCCGTTGATACCTTGGAGTCCTCTGGGTGATACCCTTCTCGAAGGTGTGGAATCGGGAGCCTTGCATAGTCATGTTTGATTTATGTACTGTGTGTCTTCACTTATTTACTTTAGTAAACTTTACTTCCCTATACCTGAAGTTGTGCGGTGTAATCAAGTTCTACGTGTCTCTTCCTTGTCCACATGCTCAGCTGCCACAGAACCCCGGTCTCTGCCCTTCCCTAGTTTGGGTAGGCCCGGGTCCCCCTCTGCGGTATGTAGGATCCATATTGCGTCCCCGGGGTACACCCACCCCACACCATGGTGGTCAGTCAGCGTGGAGGCGATTATGGGCTGGGCTGCTTTTCGGCGGCTGCAGCCAAACGTGACAGTCACATAATTTTATACCTTTGGGCTGTGAAGAAAAAAATAACTACATTTTTACCACCAGAATTTAGTTTTAGCACCAGATTTTACATTTTCACACAAGAAGTGGGTTAAAATGGCACCATAATTTGTCCCACAATTTCTACTGAATGTAGCAATACCCCATATGTGGCTGTACAGTACTGCTTAGCCATACGGCAAGGCTTGGGAACAACAGAGCGTTATTTGTCTCCTGTAGCACAGATTTTTCCAGAATACTTTGCGGACTCCTTATACAGAGCCCCTAATTGCTAGAAGAGAAGAATCTCCCCTCAAGTGAGCCCATTTTTGAAATTATACCCCTTTGGGAATTTATCTAAATGTGTAGTGATGATTTTGACTCCATAGGTGTTTTCCAGGAACAAGTAGCAGTGGATGTTGTTGAGTGAAAATTGCAAACTGCCGTTGTAATGACCAGTACATTATGCCCAGCTAATGCTTCTGGAGACATGCACCCATAAATTAGGCAGGCTCTAATCACTACAGAAATGCCAAATGTGGAAGCTATATATGGTTTATGTACACTGTGGGGCTCAGAAGGAAGGGGGCATCTGGATTTTGGAGTGCAGAATTTGCTGAATTTCTTTTGAGGGGCGGAGAGCCATTTCGCTTTTCCAGAGCCTTTGTGCTACCAATAGCTTGGAAGACCCCAATATTTCTATTGACAGATGAGGGACCTGAGTGGGGACTTTTTTTGAAGATTGAATAGAAGCTTTCGTTAGGAACATTTTACATAACATTTAGGATCACATTTATCTGGCGCTCTATGCTGAACATTTACTTTGAAGTTACCATCTAAATCTCCGAGTGACGTGACAGATGAAACCCCTGAGGGATCCATTCACAATAATTAGGCAGCAGAGTTACTCTGGACTCTGTCTGGTCAGCTGTGACCTTCCTTTCAAAGGTGCAGAAAAATTGTGGCAGACGGTACTTTTATGCAATCCTAAAAAGACGGACACTGCTGGATCACGAGTCCTGTAGCGTCTACAGTGTCTCCATCTGCCTCATTATATGGGAGCATTTTGCTGGAGATTCTGTCTGAATCACATATTTCCGAGAATTACTTCATGACTTGCAAAATCAGAAGACATATATTCTGCTTCTGTAGAAGATAAACAAATATACCAAGTATGACCTGGACACATGATATAAATTAGGCTAAATAACTATACTTCTCATGTGTCCATACAGGATTATTAGCTTATCATCATTTACCCTAGGTAAAACATCAACAAAAAAAGATGATCAATTTGCAATTTTATCAAAAATATAAAATTCTAATTTTATTACACACAATACTAGAAATACATAACATCATAGAGAGAAAATGGATATAGGGGAACACAATTGCATCATGTGACATCATAAAGCGACACGTTCATCTGGGCTGAGACATAATATATCGTAATTAATAACATGATGAATGATACACTCCGCCCTAGGGAACCAGGCTATAAATATACCATATCACATAAGTAATCAATTAATTAATTAATTAATTAATTAATTAACAGCCACAGGTTGCTTAGTGGTCAATATAACATGTATACACCCCAAGGAGTTGTAACAGATCTAATAAAATCATTAGCAGATGTAACTGCTGGTGAAGGTGATTAAACATGCACCATCTCACCTAAATAGATAACAGCCCACAGCTGCTTAGCAATTACTGTGCAGTTTCACCAAAAGGAATCATGCCACACACACATAACTGTTGTGAATGGGTTTGAGATGAGTTCTGAGCAGATGAAAAAATAACCGTGTGCACAACCAAGAAGGTGCCAGAGTAGGTTCCCACACCGTATCTAATAGAAAATGAACTCGGCACTCAACTTTAGTATAGTGAGAATAAAGATTTTTATTCACAGTAGTAACACGAAACGTTTCGGTCCTATATCATGGACCTTCATCAGTCACAGATACTACTGGGAAGGGGGTTGATCCACATAGGGAAGAAAGAAAGGGCTGGATATAGCCTGTATTGGTGGGGTGAGATGAGGAAGAGGACAATGCCTCTATTGCACTAGTAACCTGTTGTGAAGGAGTCCGGCAGTGAGGATAGGCCTCTGCATTGGACGCGGTGTCCACCGCTAGTCACTCAGACTAGCGGTGGACACCGCGTCCAATGCAGAGGCCTATCCTCACTGCCGGACTCCTTCACAACAGGTTACTAGTGCAATAGAGGCATTGTCCTCTTCCTCATCTCACTCCACCAATACAGGCTATATCCAGCCCTTTCTTTCTTCCCTATGTGGATCAACCCCCTTCCCAGTAGTATCTGTGACTGATGAAGGTCCATGATATAGGACCGAAACGTTTCGTGTTACTACTGTGAATAAAAATCTTTATTCTCACTATACTAAAGTTGAGTGCCGAGTTCATTTTCTATTAGAGTTCTGAGCAGAGGCTCCCTCTGGTGGTTACAAGCGGTGCTAGTGAAGATTGTGAGGACTGGGAATCAGGTGTTACTGACTGGTCTTATATAAGGGAGTCATTTTCCTATCAGGGTTGCCGGTGATCAATTGTTCTGGTCTGAATCCTTCATTCCAGTTTCCCTTGTAGCCTGCTGTGTCGTGTCTGCATCTCCTGCTTACAGATAAGACTTTTGCTTCTTTTGTGTTTGTGCTATATTTTTGCATTTTGTTCTGCACTTCTTTGGGGGCCTTCAGGGTCCCCTCCGGGGGCTTCTGCCCTCTCAGTTTAGTTCAGCCACTGAGTTTTGTTCTTTTGCTTTTTCCAGTTTTTTCAGTGGCTGCTGTTTTGATTTTGTTACACCAGAGAACTAATTTAGGTGGTAGAGGTCGTGTGATCTCAGGTTATTTTGAAATTAGTAGAGTTGGTGCTTTTCAGGGTTTTCTGGGATTGCAGTAAGTACCCTTCCTATCCTTTTCTATTTGGATAGTTTGGGCCCCAGCGTTTGCTCATACTATTTTCTTTCTGTGTCAGTATTTCCTCTTGTCTAACCGCCATTACATGTTTGGGGGCTTTCTATTATCTTTGGGGTTCTGCTCCGGGGCAGATAGCTTTCCTGTTTCTGTCTTTAGGTGTAGTTAGTTTCTCAGGCTGTGACGAGGCGTCTAGGACCAACGTAGGAACGCTCCACGGCTGCCTCTAGTTGTGGTGGTTAGTCAGGGTACTGCAATCTCATAGATTCCAACTGCTCTGGTGTATTGCCTTTTTGCCTGCTCTCCTCAGCTACCGAAACATAACAGTATCACCGGCCTAAAAAATTGAAAATTGTATGGTACTCACAGAAGGGAAAATATTGTGAAAGAAAAAAGGTTGTCAGAGTTGTCAGAGATATTTTTCTGTTTGTTGCATTTTTTTTTTTCCCTCTGTATCTCTGGGTGCTGGGGAGGATCTTTTCTCTCAATGGAGTTTGCACAGTTGTCTGGCCGTGTGGATCAGCTTGCCACTGAGGTTCAGAGTATTGCTGCATATCTTGCTAGGTTGCCTGTTGTGGAACCTAGGATCCCCATGCCAGATTTGTTTTTGGGGGATCGAGCTAAGTTTCAGAATTTCAAAAATAATTGTAAATTGTTTTTTGCCTTAAAATCTAAGTCCTCAGGAAACGCAGCGCAGCAGGTTCAAATTATCATCTCTCTCCTGCGCGGCGATCCTCAGGATTGGGCTTTTTCCCTGATACCTGGGGATCCTGTTTTGAGTGATGTTGATGCGTTTTTTCAGGCTTTGGGGTTATTGTACGATGAGCCTAATGTCACTGATCAAGCTGAAAAAACCTTGTTGGCATTAAATCAGGGGCTTGATGACGCTGAGTTATACTGTCAGAGATTCCGTAGGTGGGCAGTCCTGACCAAATGGAATGACGACGCTTTGGTGGCCCTTTTCCGGAAGGGTCTGTCAGATAATGTAAAGGATGTTATGGTGGGATTCCCTGTCCCCTCTGGTCTCAATGATTCTATGTCATTAGCGATTCAAATTGACAGACGTTTGCGTGAGCGGAGAAGTATGCGTGGAATGGTGTTGCCTTGTGAACCAGCTTCTGAACCCATGCAGTGTGATAGAGTGGTGTCTGGGGCACAGCGTCATGAGTTTCGAAAGCGCAGTGGGTTATGTTTCTACTGTGGTGATGCCTCTCATGCTATTTCAGTCTGCCCTAAGCGGGGAAGACGTTTTGCACGCTCAGTTGTCTTGGGTAGTGTTCAGACTAAGTTTTTATTAACTGTCACTCTGATATGCTCTCTGTCCTCATTTTCTGCTCAGGCTTTCGTTGATTCTGGAGCAGCTATTAACCTGATGGATTATGATTTTGCTAAACGTTGTGGGTTTCCCTTGATACCCCTACAGAAGTCTATTCCCCTACTGGGGATCGATTCTACCCCTTTGGCTGAGAATAAACCCCAGTTTTCTACTCAGGTGATAATGAGGGTTGAACCTGATCACCAGGAGTGCTGCAAATTTTTGGTTCTATATAATCTGCATGACATTATCGTGCTGGGTTTCCCTTGGTTACAGTCTCATAATCCTGTTTTGGATTGGAAATCTGTGTCTGTAACCAGTTGGGGCTGCCAATGTGTTAATACCAACACTCCTGTTTTTTCTGCCTCCCCCCATGCTCAGGATGTTCCTGACTTTTTGTTTGATTTTTCTGATGTGTTTAGCGAAAGTAAATCTGCATCCTTGCCTCCCCATAGGAGCTATGACTGCGCTATTGAATTAGTGCCGGGTAGTAAATTCCCTAAAGGTCGCCTTTTTAACTTGTCTGTACCTGAACATGACGCTATGCGGTCTTATATCAAGGAATCATTGGAGAAGGGTCATATCAGACCATCCTCTTCACCCTTAGGTGCCGGTTTTTTCTTTGTGGCCAAAAAAGATGGTTCATTAAGGCCGTGTATTGATTATCGTCTCTTGAACAATATTACTGTGAAATATCAATACCCGTTACCCTTGATTTCTGACCTGTTTTCCAGGGTGAAAAACGCTACTTGGTTTACCAAGCTTGACCTCAGGGGGGCGTATAACCTTATTCGCATTAAGCACGGGGATGAATGGAAGACGGCATTCAATACCCCTGAAGGGCATTTTGAGTACCTAGTGATGCCCTTTGGGCTCACTAATGCTCCTTCCGTCTTCCAGTCCTTCATGAATGACATTTTCAGGGATTTTGTGGACAAATTTCTGATTGTTTATTTGGATGATATCTTGATTTTTTCTAATGACTGGGACTCTCATGTGAAACATGTTCGAACCGTATTCCAGATTTTGAGAGAGAATGCTCTGTATGTGAAGGGATCAAAGTGTCTTTTTGGCGTACAGAGGATCTCATTTCTGGGATTCATTTTGTCCCCATCTGTTATTGAAATGGACCCGGTCAAGGTTCAGGCCATCTGTGATTGGGTCCAACCTACTTCATTAAAGGCTCTTAAGAGATTTTTGGGTTTTGCCAATTTTTATCGTAAATTTATTGGTAATTTCTCGGTTATTGTTAAACCATTAACTGATTTGACCAGAAAGGGTTCTGATGTGGTGAATTGGCCTCCTGAGGCAGTCTCTGCATTTCAGGAACTTAAGCAGAGATTCACTTCTGCTCCTGTTCTACGGCAGCCTGATGTTTCTCTGCCATTTCAGGTGGAGGTTGATGCCTCTGAAATTGGGGCAGGTGCCGTTTTGTCCCAAAAAGATCCAGAGACCTCTAAAAGTAACCCTTGTGCCTTTTTCTCTCGAAAATTTTCTCCTACTGAACGTAATTATGACGTGGGTAATCGGGAGTTATTGGCCATGAAGTGGGCTTTTGAAGAGTGGAGACATTGGCTGGAGGGAGCCAAACATCAGGTGGTGGTCCTTAAGGACCATAAGAATCTGGTCTATCTGGAATCTGCCAAGCGACTCAATCCTAGACAGGCCAGGTGGGCCTTGTTTTTCACACGTTTTAATTTTGTGGCTTCCTTTCTTCCTGGCACTAAGAATGTTAAGGCGGATGCCCTCTCGAGGAGTTTCCTTGCGGACTCTCCTGAGTTATCTGATCCTTCTGTTATTTTGAAAGAGGGTGTAGTTCTTTCCGCCATCTCGCCCAATTTGAGACTTGCTCTGGAGGGGTGTCAGGAGGATAGGCCCGAGCGCTGCCCTGTTGGAAAATTGTTTGTCCCGGACCAATGGAAAAAGAGTGTGATGTCTGAGATTCATTGTTCCGCATTGGCTGGGCATCCCGGAATTTTTGGTACCAGAGACTTGGTTAGTCGGTCCTTTTGGTGGCCTACCTTGTCTCGTGATGTCAGGGAGTTTGTGCAGTCCTGCGGGACTTGCTCTCGCTCCAAGCCTTGCTCTCGCTCTAGTGGTTTGTTGATGCCATTGCCTGTGCCCAAGAGACCATGGACCCATATCTCTATGGATTTCATTTCCGATCTTCCTGTTTCTCAGAGAATGACCACCATCTGGGTAATTTGTGATAGGTTTTCCAAAATGATACATCTTGTGCCATTACCTAAGTTGCCTTCCTCCTCTGAATTGGTGCCGTTGTTCCTTCAGCACGTGGTTCGTTTACACGGCATTCCTGAGAACATTGTGTCTGACAGAGGAGTCCAGTTTGTTTCCAGATTTTGGAGGACTTTTTGTTCTAAACTGGGTGTTCAATTGTCTTTCTCCTCGGCATTTCATCCTCAGACCAATGGTCAAACTGAGAGAACAAACCAGACATTGGAGACTTATCTAAGATGCTTTGTGTCTGCTGATCAGGATGACTGGGTCTCTTTTTTGCCTTTGGCTGAGTTTGCTCTTAATAATAGGGCTAGCTCTGCCACTTTGATGTCTCCATTTTTCTGTAATTCTGGGTTTCACCCTCGATTTTCTTCAGGACAGACGGAGGCTTCTGTCTGTCCAGGTGTTGACTCTGTTGTGGAGCGTATGCAGCAGATTTGGGACCAGGTAGTGGAGAGGTTGTCCCTCTCTCAGGAGAAGGCCCAGCGGTTTGCTAACCGGCATAGGACTGATGGTCCTCGTTTAAAGTGGGGGACTTGGTCTGGTTGTCCTCAAAGAATATTCCTATGAGAGTAGCATCTCCTAAATTTAAGCCTAGGTTCATTGGACCTTATAAGATCATGGAGATTATTAATCCTGTTTCTTTTCGTTTGCTTCTTCCAGGGACATTTAAGATCCATAACGTGTTCCACAAGTCCTTGTTGAAGAGGTTTGTTGAGCCAGTGGTTCCTGCTGCTGTGCCTCCTGATCCTGTTTTGGTTGAGGGCAATCTGGAGTATGTGGTTGAGAAAATATTGGATTCTCGTTTTTCTAGACGGAAACTCCAGTATTTGGTTAAATGGAGAGGTTATGGTCAGGAAGACAATTCTTGGGTGTTTGCTTCGGACATCCATGCTAGGAGACTTATCCGTGCGTATCATAGAACTCATCCTGACCGACCTGGTTGCTCAAATGAGGGTTCGGTGACCCCTCCTCAAGGGGGGGTACTGTTGTGAATGGGTTTGAGATGAGTTCTGAGCAGAGGCTCCCTCTGGTGGTTACAAGCGGTGCTAGTGAAGATTGTGAGGACTGGGAATCAGGTGTTACTGACTGGTCTTATATAAGGGAGTCATTTTCCCATCAGGGTTGCCGGTGATCAATTGTTCTGGTCTGAATCCTTCATTCCAGTTTCCCTTGTAGCCTGCTGTGTCGTGTCTGCATCTCCTGCTTACAGATAAGACTTTTGCTTCTTTTGTGTTTGTGCTATATTTTGCATTTTGTTCTGCACTTCTTTGGGGCCTTCAGGGTCCCCTCCGGGGGCTTCTGCCCTCTCAGTTTAGTTCAGCCACTGAGTTTTGTTCTTTTGCTTTTTCCAGTTTTTTCAGTGGCTGCTGTTTTGATTTTGTTACACCAGAGAACTAATTTAGGTGGTAGAGGTCGTGTGATCTCAGGTTATTTTGAAATTAGTAGAGTTGGTGCTTTTCAGGGTTTTCTGGGATTGCAGTAAGTACCCTTCCTATCCTTTTCTATTTGGATAGTTTGGGCCCCAGCGTTTGCTCATACTATTTTCTTTCTGTGTCAGTATTTCCTCTTGTCTAACCGCCATTACATGTTTGGGGGCTTTCTATTATCTTTGGGGTTCTGCTCCGGGGCAGATAGCTTTCCTGTTTCTGTCTTTAGGTGTAGTTAGTTTCTCAGGCTGTGACGAGGCGTCTAGGACCAACGTAGGAACGCTCCACGGCTGCCTCTAGTTGTGGTGGTTAGTCAGGGTACTGCAATCTCATAGATTCCAACTGCTCTGGTGTATTGCCTTTTTGCCTGCTCTCCTCAGCTACCGAAACATAACACATAACCACCTATCCCACCATGTAGCTACCATTTACCAACTAGGAACAGTGCCCTAAATGCAAAAAATCATTAATATAATTACCGGTGGACAGGAGGCACAGGTGGGTGGCAGATCCAGCAACCAGATGAGCGCGTCCGCCCCGACGCGCGTTTCGGCTATTCCTTTTTCAAGGGGCCTGCTCAGAACTCACACCGTCCGTCCTAAATAGTAACCGGTCACTGCGCGATGTGCCGCGCTACCGGAAGTTGCATGCCCGGCCCGGAAATGACGCGCCATGTCTCCAAGATGACCAAGACACTAGCCGGCGTCAGCATCACACCACAGGAGGAGCCAGGGCGGGCCTCCACCGTAGTGTAATGACACCGAAAACCGACAGTGGCAATGATCACCAGGACACAGGCGCGTGCAGGGCTGCCACGCAAATTACTTAACATGTGCAATACACCAATTCACCAATGTAAAAACGGGACATGCAACAAACAGACATATAAATGTTCATATATAAACATAGTACAAAGTGCATAGATTTGATAGACGGTCGTCCACTTGGATAAAGCCTCATTCATAATGGACATTCAGCAGCACCCGTCGACATCTGATAATGTACCAAGGAACTAAAAACTAAAATAAAAACATTAAAAGCAAATTAAAATTATGACATCACACATAGCAGGTGTGTACCACTATATTGCAGAACGGTGACTAAAGAAATGGGGCATAGCTGATATTTTCATTCAATCCAGATGGTTGGACCATGCCCAATGTCCAAATCCATCTGGACTCAAGTTGCGCTAACTTTCTAGTGATACCACCCCCGCGGATACCCACTTCCAACATATCTATACCTCTAAACCTGAGGATACCGCCATCGCAACCATGGAATTTCTTAAAATGGCGGGGAATAGCTTTGAGCATTGTTATATCCTCGGTGGCCGCTGCTGCCTCAATCCCCAACACGTGTTCAGGTATGCGGATCTTAACCCTGCTGTTCTGTTCGGGTCATAGTGACCCGACATCGTTTTTTACAGCTGTGAGGCCATATTTTCAGTGAAATAAAGGAGTTATAACCTCAGTTGGGTCTATTTATTGCATCTACTATTGTATATCAATTGATTTATTTCCTAAATTATTTCAATGGGGTCGTACACGCGCTCTACCGGGGGTATGCATTGAGATCTGCGCACCATAAAAATAGCTTTATATTGATTATTTTTGGTGCACAGTCTATTCTAAAATGTAGAGTGCATCCGGAGAGATCACTAGGTGTGCACTACACGTGTATATTATGCGCAGAACGGACTGCTCAGAACGCGCTGTCTAAGACGTGCAAATAATTTTTTTACTTCATACCAACTAGGCCAAATGTTACTAAAGCGACAACTTACCATGTTGGGTACGATCAGAAAATGTTTGATTTGATTTTTTTTTTTTCAATATATGTGTAGTTTTCTATTTTACCGCATAGCATATTACGTTCTTACTGGTACATGAGATGTATTTTTTAATTTTATACTCACAGTTACCCTCTTGATTAGAAAAAGTATCAACGCGATCCATGTTGGGACAAGCCACACAGCTGCAGCACGAGGAATTCCCAAAAACGCTCCACCATTTGATCCAAAAAGGTCGCCATCCGTTCACCGGTGTAGTGGCTACGGACCAATCGGTCACGTAAGTTTTTCGATCTCCTGGCCGCAATGGCGGCCCGATCAGGGAGGAATCTAGAAATAATCGGGTCCGCTTTTAAAATATGCCAAGATTTGTCCAAAATCTTTCTCATACGAGAAAAATGTGAGTGAAAATTTGTCACAAATCTCATTTTGCCCGAATCCTTATTAGGTCTTGTCCTATATAGGATTGTATCCCTCGATGAATATTTTGCCCTATTAAAGGCTCGCTTGATCAATCGTTTGCTGAAGCCCCGTTCTAACAACCGTGATCTTAGGTCCTCTGCCTGTCTAAAAAAATCTTCATCTGTAGAAGATAATGCGACTGACCCTTGTTTTCTGCTGGACCAACAAATTGAATTTTCTCCTAACTTGAACAAGTAACCACTTGTTGATTTCCGATCACTTGAATCTCCAGCCCAATCTGCATCCACATAACCTCTGAGAGTGAGATCTCCTGATGCAGATTTAGCCTTTGAGTTTATTGAAGAATTCTCTTAAATGCATTCCATTCTCTTTGGCGTGGCTTGCTTAAATGTCGGCAGAGAATTCCGACTGTGGCGGTGATATCCGGACGAGTTGTGGTTGCTATGTACAGAAGCGCCCCCCATGCTTGTCTCTTATGCAACAATGTTTGTGATAGTACTGTTCCAAAAGCCGCTATTTCTATCCTTTAAACCATGTCTGTGGGAGTACTGTAACTTTAAGTGATTCTGTGTACTCTGCAACTATGCCAGTGGGGGTACTGTGCCCTATTGTCTGTCTGGGTGTGAGGCCGGAGTCAGACACAACGTATAAAAAATCGGTCCGATTTTGTCTGCCGAGAATCGCACAAATGTTGGTGATCCGTTTGCAATCTGTTTTCAATGCGATGATGCAATTTCCTCACATCGAAGTATCCGTGTGACATCCGTATGGCATCTGTATGGCTTTTTCATTTCTCACTGCTTTTCCCCTTTGAATTTAATGGCTCAATGGGCTGTAATGAGGAAATTGTGTGCGTATTTCTTGCAAGTCACGCTGATGATCCGTGTGGTGTCCATTTTTTTCTTGCACCCATAGACTAGCATTGGCGAGACTCGTCCGATATACGCTGCAAATCGCAGCATGCTGCGATTTCAGTCGCACGTATAATACGGATGTGAAAAACGGATGATGGGAGCTACCCCATATATTAACATTGGTCTGATGGCTATGCGATTTTTGCTCGCATAGCACTTGTCTGTATTCTAGTATTCTACGGTAGTGTGGCTCTGGCCTTTAAGTTTTAGGCACACAGTTGCTATCCATACTGGAACGGCGTCCTCCGGATGTAGCACATGTCACACTTCGGTGCCAACAGTATTAGAACTTTAATAACGATGAAAAGGAAAAGATAATAATTTCTGAGCTGTCCCTTTGCAAAGATGCTGCTTTGTCAGCAACGGCTACAGCAGCAGACGCATCAGCTCCCAATCGGCTCCTAGGAGCTAACAGTCTCATGGTGGGCACTCACACAGTCCTTGTGCCCATTCCTGCTGCCCAGTAGTCCCTGGCAGCCTGTATTCTGCAGCCGGGGTTTTTTCTGTCCAGACGGGAACACACATATTCCCCAGTCGGGAGTCCCTTCTGTCCCAGATGGGCACACACGTCCTGTCTCAGGCAGCCCTACCCGGGCTCTGACTGAGAGACAGGAACTTTTTGTTCCTTTGAGGCTGCTGATCCAGTCCCCTTAGTTAACCTCTTGCTATCCCTAATGTTAACATGTTCATTACAACACAGTATATACATAGAATGCTAAAACAGTAAACAGTAGTACAATGGCAGACATAGAGACACGTGAAAAAAATATTAACACATTAATACATAGCCAACTGTTAGAGCACCGCAGGAGGAATACATGTCCGATATATAAGGAAAGAGGGGGAAACTGAGGGTATCTGCCACCTTCTTACACAGACAGGGGGATAAGGGTCTGCGGGTGCCCTAGTTAGCTAGCCGAAACCACATGGACAAGGTTTATCATCCTACCAAACGCCCGTTCTCCATTTACCATTAGTGTATTACTACACAGAAAACACAGGGTGAAGGTAAATCAGTGTGGCAATACTTTATTGAACTTTAAAACAGGCAAATAACAGATAGAAAGTCCCAAGATGAGGCAAAATTACAGTCTCACCCTTCCACTGATGTGCCAGAATAAGAGCAGCTGTGACTTCAGAGCTTCCAGGGCAGACAACCCCCACCTGCAGCACACACAGAGAGGAGGTAGGAAGGAACAACAAGCATAAGATGCTGACAGTCCAATGGGATTCAAGGCCAGGTGACAACCTGTCTTCTTCAAACATCTCCATGGAGCCAGGTGACCAGTGGGTCCCAATCCTGGCTTTCCTAAATGTATCCATGGGGTTGAGGTGACCGATGGGTCCAAATCTTGGCTTCCCCAAATGTATCCATGGGTTCAGTGATGGGCAGTGGAGCAGATCTGTATTCTTTCAGCCAGGGCCATAGTCTCCTAAGCTGGCATCCTGTAGAATGTCAAATCTGTGTCTATTGTGATGGAGCCATGATCTGGCAGCTATCCTGTAAAGGGTTCCTGTCTGTGGTTTTGTAAAGAGTCTTTGGTTCTTTGGCTCTCTGAATCTTTTGGATGTTTTTGATGTTTCATTACAAAGGCATATTTCCTTTTTATAGATCACAGATATTCATCAAGCCCTCAATCACAGGTCAAGGAGAAGGGGTGATGAGATTTACTCACATTGTTTAATTATTTAATCAAATTTCATAGTTTTTCCTCCTCTGTTTTGCAAGTCAGCAAGCCTCATGATCCACACAATGGTCATTCAACATAATTAAGCAACATCCATTGTTCAATGACCCTGCATCAATGTCTTGTAAAGATAGCAGACAATAAGCTGAAGGAGCTGATATAAAAGGCAAACATCAGCCATTCAAACATTTTTTTAAAAATCAACGTTTAAGACTTATGACAACAGTGTATGTTTTTTTCACCAACTGAAGAACAAATGCATAAATTCAAAAGTCAATATGTAGATAACCTATTTCACCTACAGAGCATGTTATCAGCTTCTTTGGGGAAATGTGGAAGCATGCTCTTTGGGTGAAATTTATCATCAGATTCTGTGGGGAAGATGTGAAAACATGCTCTGTGGGTGAAACGTTTAACTGGACTGCTGGTAGCAAACCTCGCGGCATGCCACCTGCTCAATCCAAGATCATACCACCATCTTTTCATCAGAGGCATTTGTATCACGTTACTGTAGCTGAAATTTTGGAGCTGTGGGAGTTCTGTGCCCCATGCTCTGTGGGTGAAAAATTTTAACTGGACTAGTGGTAGCAAGCCTCAGTCTCTATAAGGGCACTGTTAAAATGTTTGTTATTCATTTACTTCCTATTTAACCATGATTGCTATGGTGACAGAACCCTTTTAGTCACTTCCCTATCCACGTTTGTCCTGCTCTAACCCCCTTTTTTCTTCCTTTTGCAGCCCTCTAGCGCTTACTTCGATCATTTTACAGCCATTTTACAGCACGGAAGTTTGGGTCCTCATTGATTTATATAGGGTTCGGTGTCTGGGGTCAAGTTCAAGTCCCGGACTGGACTTTTTAAAAAGTCCAGAAGAACCCAGCTAACGCTAACATCCACTGGTTCGCCCATCACTAGCGGTGAATTCAATGAGAAAAGGAGCAAAAGTATTCCAGAGAAGATGAAGGTGGGTTAATATATTAACATACAAACACTACAGTCATGGCCAAAAGTTTTGAGAATGACACAAATATTAATTTTTACAAAGTCTACTGCTTCACTTTTTCTAATGGCAATTTGCATATACTCCAGAATGTTATAAAGAGTGATCAGCTTAACAGCAATTACTTGCAAAGTCAATATTTGGCTAGAAAATGAACTTTATCCCCCAAAACACATTTCAACATCATTGCAGCCCTGCCTTAAAAGGACCAGCTAACCTCTTTTCAGTGATTGCTCCATTAACACAGGTGTGGGTGTTGATGAGGACATGGCTGGAGATCAATCTGTCATGATTAAGTAAGAATGAGACCACTGGACCCTTTAAAAGGAGGCTGGTGCTTGGCATCATTGTTTCTCTTCTGTTAACCATGGTTATCTCTAAAGAAACACGTGCAGTCATCATTGCAATGCACAAAAATGGCCTAACAGGGAAGAGTATCGCAGCTAGAAAGATTGCACCTCAGTCAACAATCTATGGCATCATCAAGAACTTCAAGGAGAGAGGTTCCATTGTTGCCAAAAAGGCTCTAGGGTGCCCAAGAAAGACCAGCAAGCGCCAGGACCGTCTCTTAAAAGTGTTTCAGCTGCGGGATCGGGCTACCAGCAGTGCAGAGCTTGCTCAGGAATGGCAGCAGGCAGGTGTGAGTGCATCTGCACGCACTGTGAGGCGGAGACTCTTGGAACAAGGCCTGGTCTCAAGGAGGGCAGCAAAGAAGCCACTTCTCTCCAGAAAAAACATCATGGACAGACTGATATTCTGCAAAAGGTACAGGCAGTGGACTGCTGAGGACTGGGGTAAAGTTATTTTCTCTGATGAATCCCCTTTTCGATTGTTTGGGACATCAGGAAAACGCCTCATTCGGAGAAGACAAGGTGAGCGCTACCACCAGTCTTTTGTCATGCCAACTGTTAAGCATCCTGAAACCATTCATGTGTGTGGTTGCTTCTCAGCCAAGGGAATCGGCTCTCTCACAGTCTTGCCTAAAAACACAGCCATGAATAAAGAATGGTACCAGAATGTCCTCCAAGAGCAACTTCTCCCAACCCTCCAAGAGCAGTTTGGCGATCAACAATGCCTTTTCCAGCATGATGGAGCACCTTGCCATAAAGCAAAGGTGATAACTAAATGGCTCAGGGAACAAAATATAGAGATTTTGGGTCCATGGCCTGGAAACTCCCCAGATCTTAATCCCATTTGAGAACTTGTGGTCAATCATCAAGAGACGGGTGGACAAACAAAAACCTAAAAATTCTGACAAAATGAAAGCATTGATTGTGCAAGAATGGACTGCTATCAGTCAGGATTTGGTCCAGAAGTTGATTGAGAGCATGCCAGGGAGAATTGCAGAGGTCCTGAAGAAGAAGGGTCAACACTGCAAATATTGACTTGCTGCATTAACTCATTCTAACTGTCACTATAAGCTTTTGTTACTCATATGTTTGCAATTATTATATTTCTGTCTGTGATAAAAACATCTGTCAAACACACATAAAAACCAGAGGGCAGCAGATCATGTGAAAATATAATATTTGTGTCATTCTCAAAACTTTTGGCCATGACTGTACATTGCATACACAAACACACAAATTTACTAAAAGAAACAAAAACTTCCTGACAGTTCTTCTTTAGTGTTAGATGATGTGACTGAAAATCTCTGATACTAAGCAGTTTTGAAAAAAACATTTGGCAAAAATTTGCTGAATATCACAATTATTTAAGCTCTTTGTTACAGTAAATGTTTGTTGTGTGCTGTGCAAAATAAAAGATTAATTTATTTCAGAACTGTGCTTTTTTAACGATAAGTGAGGAGGATTGATCTCCTCCACATAACAATTATCGTGTACAGAAATAGACAGCTTGGCTTGGCTGACTTCCAGCCCCCAGCTCCCAACGTGTTCCGTTGAAGTGCACCAGTGGCCACCTCTCTAAAAATTTGTGTCATTTTTAAGGTGTGATAAGTGCATTTCCAACTGAAAATAGATTTACCGGTATGTGTGTTTTATGTTTTGCATTCTTCTGCAATCTAATTATTCTTCTTGTGAAGCAAGAGTAAGTAACAATGCCTATTTTAAAAGCAAATTTTTTTGAGTTTTTACTTATTTTCTTGAATACTAAAAATGTCATAACATTTTAGAGGCTATGAGTTTCACTATTTGCATGTCCCTTAGTTCACAAAATTCAGTTAACACTATATGCATTAAATATTCAAGAAGGAAAAAATCAGAAATAGGTATCTTTCGTGAGTATTTATGCTGGCTGCATTTTTAATGCCTCCAAGGTGTTAAATGCCTCATGTTTGCAACCAGTTAACCATCTGGGAATGAGTCTGGCACTCTACTTCCAAGCTGTAATTTTGCAAATCATATGTTTTGTGATGATGAGAAATATATAATACTGTATGCTTGTCTTAAATATGTATCTTGTCCTTTTATGTATCACATTGGAAGAATTTAAATCAGATTTGATAATATGCAAGATGTAAAACTTAAACTGTAATACTATTTTCTTAGCCATGACATTTTCATAACATCACAGTGAGAAATTTCAAACATGGATGTAAAAAAAATAATTGCAGAAAGAGTGTATGATTTTTTCCTTCCAACAATTTTGGCAGCTAAATAGAAAAGGATTCTTTACAGTTAAAGTAGTCAGACTGTGGAATATCTACCGCAAGAAGTAGTAGGCTGGAGTCACGTGAACACACCGTCTAAAAAATCAGACCGTTTTTGACGGCCGATAATCGCACAAATGTTTTCTGAACATTGATCCGTCTGTCATCCGATTTGAATGCGAGGATGTGAGGATACGCATCTGAGCGTACGTTTCACATCCGTTTGACATCGGTCTGGCAAGAATTTGCCGGTGGCTAGCAAAACCGACATATAATGGATCTAAATGATAGTTTTTAAATAAAAAAAGAAAGAAGAGATATATACGCATAGACTACATATATACTAGCTATTAACCCGTTCTACGCCCGGGTGGCAAGCATTTTTATTGGTATAAGGTCTCCCACCCTGGTATGTGCTGCCCCCTCCTATCCTGGTATGCAAGGTCCCCTCACCCCACCCAATCCTGGTATGCACGGCACCCAATACCTCATCCTGGTATGCATGGTCCCCTCACCCCCCAATCCTGGTATGCAAGGTATCCCCTCATCCCTATCCTGGTGTGCACGGTCCCCTCACCCCCAATCATGGCATGCATGGTCCCCTCCCCCCAATCCTGGAATGCATGGTCCCCCCACCACCCAATCCTGGTATGCATGGTGCCCTCATCCCCCGATCCTGGTATGCATGGTCCCTCACCCCCCAATCGTGGTATGCATGGTGCCCTCACCCCCCCAATCCCGGTATGCAAGGTATACCCTCATCCCTATCCTGGTGTGCATGGTCCCCTCACCCCCAATCATGGCATGCATGGTCCCCTCCCCCCAATCCTGGAATGCATGGTCCCCCCACCACCCAATCCCGGTATGCATGGTGCCCTCATCCCCCAATCCTGGTATGCATGGTCCCTCACCCCCCTATCCTGATATGCATGACCCCCGCAGTCCCCTATCCTGATATGCATGCTAGCTCTCACCCCCGTATCCTGATATGTATGGTCCCCTTAGTCCCCTATCCTGATATGCATGGCCCCCACAGTCCCCTATTCTGATATGCATGGCCCCCTCAGTCCCCTATCCTGATATGCATGGCCCCCGCAGCCCCCTATCCTGATATGCATGGCCCCCTCAGTCCCCTATCCTGATATGCATGGCCCCCTCAGTCCCCTATCCTGATATGCATGGCCCCCGAAGTCCCCTATCCTGATATGCATGGCCCCCGAAGTCCCCTATCCTGATATGCATGCTACCTCTCACCCCGTATCCTGATATGCATGGCCCCTTCAGTCCCGTATCCTGATATGTATGGTCCCCTCAGTCCCCTATCCTGATATGCATGGCCCCCGCAGTCCCCTATCCTGATATGCATGGCCCCCGCAGTCCCCTATCCTGATATGCATGCTACCTCTCACCCCCGTATCCTGATATGCATGGCCCCCTCAGTCCCGTATCCTGATATGTATGGTCCCCTCAGTCCCCTATCCTGATATGCATGGTCCCCCGCAGTCCCCTATCCTGATATGCATGGCCCCCTCAGTCCCCTATCCTGATATGCATGGCCCCCTCAGTCCCCTATCTTGATATGCATGGCCCCCGCAGTCCCCTATCCTGATATGCATGGCCCCTCAGTCCCTTATCCTGATATGCATTGCCCCCGCAGTCCTCTATACTGATATGCATGGCCCCCGCTGTCCCCTATACTGATATGCATGGCCCCCGCAGTTCCCTATACTATATGCATGGCCCCCGCAGTCCCCTATCCTGATATGCATGGCCAACGCAGTCCCCTACACTGATATACATGGCCCCCGCAGTCCCCTATCCTGATATGCATGGCTCCCGCAGTCCCCTATCCTGATATGCATGCTACCTCTCACCCCCATATCCTGATGTGCATGGCCCCCGCTGTTAGGGCTGGCGGAACGCACAAAATAAATATAAATAATAAGTGCGTTCGCAGCCCGGGGTCCACCGTGCAAGCAGAGCCTGCTGCTAGTAGAATGGCGGTATGGCGAACTCTGTTACTTCACATAGTCGCAACTATGGACACTGTGGCCCTATATGGCGGTATAAGCGAACTCTGTTACGCCACAGAGTCGCTAAGGTAGAAACGCAGAAATGTGGACTGTGTCCTGTTAACTCCACAGATATGCACAGACAACTGCTGTGCGGACAGCAGTCCGTGGTAACGCAATCAGCAACGCAATCAGACAATATCCTCACCGGAGAAGCTGGTATTCTAGGGGCTTATTTCAGCCGAGCCCTAAGACATGCGTGCAAGATCACCCTGGCGCAAAGCACATAATGTGATTGATACTGGCGCATGGCGGCACGACCATGCCACCCTTTTATAGTAGCAACTACAGGGCCTGCCAGATAAGGACCAATAGGAAACTGCTCCAGAACACAAGTGGTTTCAGGACCTTCCTGGCGGACCAATAGGAGCTACTGCAGTACCTGAGCATGTAACCCCTGATCTCCAATGAGAGATCTTACTCTGGGCATGCTCAGAAGGGGAAAGCAAGGACTTTGTCCTAAAGACGTCTGCTCGCCGCTAACCAGTACTCGCTACAATAGCAGAGCCTGGAGGTGCAGCAGTAATCCTCTGTACAATGCTAGACTGGGCGAGACGCTGGGACCGACGTCTAAGCTGAGCAGAGTCCACTGGGCCGGAGACGGATGGGAGACCGCAGCAGGGATGGCTTGAAGAGGAAACTAGACCCCTAACATTACCCCCCTCCTAGGGCCCCCCTTCTTTGGGCCTCGCTACGTTCAAAGGCAGCGATGAGCTGAGGAGCGTGAACATGCTCGGCAGGCTCCCAGGACCTATCCTCAGGCCCATAACCCCTCCATTCCACCAAATAAAATCTTTTGCCCCATACCACCTTACATCCTACGATGGCGTTCACCTCATAGACGAACCCGATGTCCCGGCAGATAACTCTGAAAACCGGGACATGAGCACGGGTTTCAGGAGGGATACGTGAAAGGTGTCGGAGATACCAAGGCGTGGTGGAAGAGCCAAACGGTATACCACAGGGTTAACCTGCTCGAGGACTTTAAAAGGACCCAGGTAGCGGGGTGCAAACTTAGTGGACTCAACTCAACTTTGCCCCCCCCTGGCTACTAACATCTGCCCCCAGCAACCCAGAAAAGGCAAATCTATAATTAGACTCGCCCTTTCTGGCACTTTGCCCATCTATTCCCATTTCCCTTTAGCGGTGGCGAATGGGTTAATAAGGGGTTAAAGCCACCTTGCTGTTGAAAAGTGAGTTTAAGCCAGGTTAATAATTGAGAGCTGTCAATTAGACAACTATCAATTATTAATCCTATTGTATGAAATAAAAATAAAACACACACACTTTAATTAAAATTCATTTTAATGAAATAAACACACAGTTTTTGACAATATTTTATTTTACTGCCATTCCTTGCGAAGCCCTTGTTCACCTGTAATAAAAATAAAATAATAAAGCAACATTATTCTTACCTATCCGATGTTCAGTCAGGTCCCCCGATGTAATCCTTCTGAAAGGGTTAAATGTTTACTGCAGAGACCGCAGCTAATGCTGACAGTCTCACAGTAAACCCCCGACTGAATCATCTCCTCTCCTGGCTGACAGGAGAGGAAGTGGTTAGCATAATTGATTGCTTCCCACTTTCACTTCAGGTCAGCCAGGGACACCGCACAGCATCAGTGACGTCAGAGGGAATCCCGGCTGACCTGAAGTGAACTGATTAACAAAAATAGGGGATCCCCTTGAAAAAAAAAATGGCGTGGGTTCCCCCATATTTTTGTTAACCAGCCTGATAAAGCAGACTACTGAGGCCTGGTTTTTCAGGCTGTTAAGGAGCCAATATCCATGGACCTTGCAAGCATGATAATACCAGGCCACAGCAGTCTGCTTATCTTGGCTGGTTAACAAAAATAGGGGATCCCCTCAAAAAAAAATGGCGTTGGGTCCCCCCTATTTTTGTTAACCAGCCAGATGAAGCAGACTGCTGAGGACTGGTTTTTCAGGCTGGTAAGGATCCAATATCCATGAACCTTGCAAGCCTGATAATACCAGGCCACAGCAGTCTGCTTAGCTTGGCTGGTTAACAAAAATAGGGGATCCCCTCGAAAAAAAATGGCGTGGGGGTCTCCCTATTTTTGTTAACCAGCCAAGTAAAAAGCAGACTGCTGCAGCCTGGTATTAAAAGAGACTGTCAAGGCCCATGGATTTTGGCCCTCAACAGCCTAAAAATACCAGGCTGCAGCAGCCCCACAAATGGTGCATCCAAAGAAGCACCAATTGTGGCACTTTACCCGGCTCTTCCCACTTGCCCTGTAGAGGTGGCAAGCGGGGTAATAAGGGGTTAATGTCACCTTTGATTGATCGGTGACAATATGCCCGGTTAAAAATGGAGAGGCGTCAATAAGAGACCGATCCATTATTAATCTTAGTTTGTAAATTATGAAAAAATACACAGCCAGAAAAAAGTCTTTTAATGAGATAAAACACCACACAGTTTTTATTATTTTTATTCCACGCTCATCCAGCGACGCCATCATTCTCCTGTAAAAAAAACAAAAATAACAAACCAACACAAATACTCCCTGTCCGACGCAGTCCAAAATAACGAGTGTCCCATGACGAGTCCAGCTCTGCTACATCTGGATGACAGGCTGAGCCTGACATCCACATAGAGCAGAGCTGCTTACCATTGCTGCTTCCCCGGTGGTGACATCATCCGGACTGGTTTACGGCCAGCTGTCGCGAGAGTATAGCTGGCCAAGATTACCCAGTACCCGGCAGCCCATGCAGTTATCGCAAGATGCTGCACGTGACCGCCAGGGAGAGGGTAATGGCCGGCCTGGATGGACGGATGGATGTGACCGCCGGGGATCTTCTCCAGGTAAGTGCTGCTGACACCTGACAGACCCGACCGACACTGACAGTGACAGTTTCGGGAAGTTCCTGTGTCACGTACTTCGTTCTGTGACACAGGAACTCCCCATAGACTTTGTCAGAAAACTCCGATTCCGGTGTCCGATGTGACAAAAATATCGTAACTCAGAAACGGAATTCCGATACAGCAAATATCGGCCTATACCGATATTTGCAGTATCGGAATGCTCAACACTAGTGATGGCGTTAAGACCCCTGTAATCAATGCACGGACATAATTCTCCGTTCTTCTTCTGCACGAAGAAGAATCCCGCCCCTGCCGGTGACACCGACTTCCTCTTGCCAGGTTCTCCTGAATATATTGCGACCAGGGGAGGAGTCCCGAGGAGATAATTTGCATATTCCCAGTGCCTTCTGGACGAAGAAGATCTCCGCGAGCTCGGAACACCGAATTTTTGCTGTTGCGCTGAATAGATGCGACCAGTAGGGAGGAGTCCCGAGGAGATAATTTGCATATTCCCAGTGCCTTCTGGGATAAGTAAGAGTCTCCGCGAGCTCAAGGAACACTGATTTTGGCTGTTGCAGCTGAAGGAGTGACATCAGTAAACCAGGGGAGGAGTCCCGAGGAGATAATTTGCATATTCCCAGTGCCTTCTGGGATAAGTGAAGAGTCTCTGCGAGCTCAAGGAACACTGGATTTTGGCTGTTGCAGCTGAATGGAGGACATCAGTAAACCAGGGGAGGAGTCCCGAGGAGATAATTTGATATTCCCAGTGCCTTCTGGGATAAGTGAAGAGTCTCCTGCGAGCTCAAGGAACACTGGATTTTAGCTGTTGCAGCTGAAAGGAGGACATCAGTAAACCAGGGGAAGAGTCCCGAGGAGAGAATTTGCATATTCCCAGTGCCTTCTGGGATAAGTGAAGAGTCTCCACGAGCTCAAGGAAAACTGGATTTTGGCTGTTGCAGCTGAAAGGAGGACATCAGTAAACCAGGAGAAGAGTCCCGAGGAGAGAATTTGCATATATTTCACCGCTTGGATATCTCTTGAACGATAACCATGTCCTATGAGGAACGGTTGCAGGATTTGGGAATGTTTAGCTTGAAAAAAGAAGACTGAGAGGAGACTTAATAGCTGTCTACAAATATCTCAAGGGCTGTCACATTGTAGAAGGATCATCTTTATTCTCATTTGCACAAGGAAAGACTAGAAGCAATGGGATGAAACTGAATGGGAGGAGACACAGATTAGATATTAGAAAAAACTTTTTGACAGTTAGGGTGATCAATGAGTGGAACAGGCTGCCACAAGAGGTGGTGAGTTCTCCTTCAATGGAAGTCTTCAAACAGAGGCTGGACAGACATCTGTCCGGGATGATTTAGAGAATCCTGCTTTGAGCAGGGGGTTGGACCAGAAGGCCCAGGAGGTCCCTTCCAACTCTACTATTCTATGATTCTATGATTCTATGGCCTCTGTCTCAGGAAGAGAGAGGGGATAGACCCTTCCCCGAGGAGGTTCTGTGCCAGGCAAGAGGTCGATAGGACAGTCATAGTGGCGATGAGGCGGAAGAGTCTCCGCAGCCTTCTTGGAGAACACGTCTGCATATGACCAATAGCATTTGGGAAGTGGAGTAAGATCTGCGGGTAACTCAGTAATGGTAACCTGAACGCAACTTCTGACACATCTGCCTCTACATGCATCACTCCAACCCAGTATCCTACCCGAAGTCCACTCTATATGTGGGGAGTGGAAACGGAGCCAAGGTATACCTAGTAGGATCTCGTCTATTCCCTCGGGAAGGACGAGTAGGGAAATAAGGGGATACAAACAATGCAAGATGAACAGTCTGGTGTGTAATTTGTGAAGGCAATGTCGACCCATTCACTACCCGGACAGTCACTGATTTGTCAACCGACACCAGAGGTATTGCATGACGGCGAGCAAAGTTAGAGGACATGAAGTTTCCCTCTGCTCCTGAGTCCACGCAAAGGTCGACTTTGAGAGTGGAAGTGCCTACAGTGATTGTCCCTTTAAGTGTCATCTTGGAGGAAAATGCCTCTGTCTCTAGTGAGCCTCCTCCCAGGGTCACTAGACGCGATCGCCTCTGCGATCGCTGTGGACATCTGTTAGTATAGTGTCCTGCCTGTTGGCAAAAATTACAGACCACCGTTGCTCGAGTGGTCCGGGACTTAGGTCCCGCTCAGGAAACCTCCATGGCTTCGGAGGAATCGGACGCCTGAACGGAAGATTCCAGAGGTTTGGCGAAGGTGGAAGCCAACTGAAACCTCTGCCTGCACTGGGTCCGCTCTAACCTCCGCTCATTAAAACGGAGATCAATGCGGGTGGATAAGGAAATGAGCTCCTCCAGTGTGGCGGGAATCTCCCTGGTGGCCAAGGCATCCTTCACATGATCCGCCAGTCCTCTCCAGTACACCGGAATGAGGACTTTATCTGGCCACTCTAGCTCAGAGACCAGAGTCCGAAATTGGACGGCGAACTGGCTGACCATGGATGAACCCTGTGGTATTGCCAGCAGTTGGAGCGCTGTATCGTGGGTGACACGAGGTCCTAAGATGACCTGTCTCAGAGCTTCCAGGAAGAGAGGAGCACTCTGTACCACACGATCGTCACGCTCCCACAGCGGCGTTGCCCACTCCAACGCCCTGCCCGACAGGAGGGATAAGACAAAACCCACCTTTGCCCGTTCTGTGGGAAAACGTGCAGCCAGAAGCTCAAGATAAATGGAGCACTAACTCACGAAACCCCGACATTGCTTGCTGTCACCAGCAAACTTGTCTGGAAGCGGGAGACGGGATAAAGTCGGAGCAGGGGTGGCAGAGGACAAACAGGCTGCAGCCACTCCAGCAGCCTGAACAGCGACAGCTGTAACATCCACAGCTGAGGTTGTGCGCTCTAGAGCCGCCAACCTACCCTCCAGCTGCTGGATGTACCGCTGTAGACGCTGGTCGTCCGCCATTTTACTAGCCAGACCCTGGCGCAAGTATTATGTTAGGGCTGGCGGAACGCACAAAATAAATATAAATAATAAGTGTGTTCGCAGCCCGGAGTCCACCGTGCAGGCAGAGCCTGCTGCTAGTAGGATGGCGGAATGGCGAACTCTGTTCCTTCACATAGTCGCAACTATGGACACTGTGGCCCTATATGGCGGTATAAGCGAACTCTGTTACGCCACAGAGTCGCTAAGGTAGAAACGCAGAAATATGGACTGTGTCCTGTTAACTCCACAGGTATGCACAGACAACTGCTGTGCGGACAGCAGTCCGTGGTAACGCAATCAGCAACGCAATCAGACAATCCTCACCGGAGAAGCAGGTATTCTAGGGGCTTATTTCAGCCGAGCCCTAAACACGTGCATACAATCTCCTCACCGGAGGTGCCGGTATTCTAGGGGCTTATTTCAGCCGAGCCCTAACACATGCGTGCAAGATCACCCTGGCGCAAAGCACATAATGTGATTGATACTAGCGCATGGCGGCACGACCATGCCACCCTTTTATAGTAGCAACTACAGGGCCTGCCAGATAAGGACCAATAGGAAACTGCTCCAGAACACAAGTGGTTTCAGGACCTTCCTGGCAGACCAATAGGAGCTACTTCAGTACCTGAGCATGTGACCCTGATCTCCAATGAGAGATCTTACTCTGGGCATGCTCAGAAGGGGAAAGCAAGGACTTTGTCCTAAAGACGTCTGCTCGCCGCTGACCAGTACTGGCTACAATAGCAGAGCCTGGAGGTGCAGCAGTAATCCTCTGCACAATGCTAGACTGGGCGAGACGCTGGGACCGACGTCTAAGCTGAGCAGAGTCCACTGCGGCCAGAGACGGATGAGAGACCGCAGCAGGGACGGCTTGAGATTCCCCTTGTGCAGAAGCGGGAACTCGACCCCTAACACTCGCAGTCCCCTATCCTGATATGCATGGCCCCCTCAGTCCTCTATCCTGATATGCATGGCCCCCGCAGTCCCCTATCCTGATATGCATGGCTCCCGCAGTCCCCTATCCTGATATGCATGGCCCCCTCAGTCCCCTATCCTGATATGCATGGCCCCCGCAGTCCCCTATACTGATATGCATGTCCCCTATCCTGATATGCATGGCCCCCGCAGTCCCCTATCCTGATATGCATGCTACCTCTCACCCCCGTATCCTGATATGTATGGTCCCATTCACCCCTATGAAACTGCACACGTACAAAAAAAAACCATTTATACTCACCTTTCTTCCCCGTCAGAGGCTGGGAGAGGAGAGCGGCGCCGGAGTACGCGCATTCCAGCGCCATTTTCTTGAAGACACTGCAGTGTCTGTTCCACAAAAAGGCGCCGGAAAGCGTGGACTGGGCATGCACCGATGACGACGAAATCGGCGCCTGCGCAGTCCTCGCTTTCCGGCGCCATTTTCTTGAAGACACACTGCAGTGTGTCTTCCACAATATGGCGCCGGAAAGCGCGAACTGGGCATGTGCCGATTCCGGCGCCACAACCCGCCCTCTCCAGTCCTGACATCCCAGCAACACGGGATCGGTGGGATTGGTAAGGGGTTGTGGCGAAGATCGCGGTATGCGTTCAGTGCTTATGAATACCGCGATCTCCTGGGCCACTCTCCTCATCGCCGGGAGCGTTACTCTGTCCAGACTGCGCAGGCGCGTCACGCTTGCGCAGTCTATAAAGGCTTCAGACAGAGTGATGCTCCCAGCGTTATATTATAGATATATATGTCATTGAGACATATATATATATTTATAGTTCATACACTACTACATAGTATAATAGCCGCTAATTCAATTGCCGGCTTCTGTGAAATTACGCCAGAGAGGTAAGAATAATGTTGTTTTATTATTTTTTTTTATTACAGGAGAACAAGGGCTTCGCAAGGATTACCAGTACAATAAACTATGGTCAAAAACTGTGCATTTATTTCATTAAAATGATTTTTCATTAATGTGTGTGTGTTTTTTTTTCATTTCATACAATAGGATTAATAATTGAGAGTTGTCTAATTGACAACTCTCAATTATTAACCTGGCATAAAGTCACCTTTCAATAGAAAGGTGGCCTTAACCCATTATTAACCCATTAGCCACCGCTACAGGGCAATGGGAATAGACGGGCTAAGTGCCAGAAAAGGCGCTTCTAATAATAGATGTGCCTTTTCTGGGGTGGCTGGGGGCAGATGTTAGTAGCCAGGGGGCACAAAAAAATGGTCCCTCTCAGGGCTACTAATATCTGTCTTCAGTCGCTGGCTTTCCCTGTCTGGTGGAGAAAATACCTCGGGTGCCCACGCATTTTTTCCAACGAATTTACACATTTAATTAACCCCTACATGTATGAAATTTTGCACACATACACTCATGTAATTGTTAGTGAAAACCATGTATCAAACTACATGAAATGACATGGTAAACTATATGTAAACCATGTCATTTGATGTCGGGTTCTGTAATTTTACAGAAGCCGGCAACTGAATTAGCACCTATTATACTATGTAGAAGTGTATGAACTATAAATATATATATATATGTGTCACAATGACATGTATATATATATATATATATATATATATGCATTCTATGTGTGTATATATATGTATTCTTTCTATTCTTTATTAAACCTGTCAGTGTGATTTTACAGTATAGCCGGGGATGAATTGTCGGCTTTTCTAAAGGACACTGATGCGATTTTCTCGCAAGTCACACGTGTGGTCCGTTTGTAATCCGATTTTTCATCGCACCCATAGACTTGCATTGGCGATTCTCGCCCGATAATCGGTGACAATCGCAGCATGCTGCGATTGTCTCGGTCCGTGGAAAACTGCCGAAAAAAAAAATCGGATGCTGGGAGCTGCTCCATAGATTAACATTCGTCCGAGTATACTGCGATAATTCATCGCATTGCACTCGTCCGTTTTTTTTGCCAGTGTGACCCCAGCCGTAAAAGTAGAAATTATATCCACATTTTAAAAAGGGTTGAATGATTTTCTTACAACAAATGGCACTGTGGGTTATAAATAAATTAGCAATAGAGAACGTACAACTGATGGAGAAAGGTTGAACTTGATGAATCTATGTAGAGATGAACAAATTTTTTGAAAATCAAATTTGCCAACTTCGCAGAATTTTCTTAGAAAATGTGATTAACGGCAAAGAAGTTTGCCTGAATTTCAATACTGGAAAGCTTGTAATTGCTCAAGTGGGTGAGAGGAGAGAAGGAGAGCCTTGCTGACCATAAGAGCTTTCACTTTACAGAAGAGAGAAAGAGTGAGAAGACAGACCATGCTGAGCAGAAGAGCTTAAAATTTACAAGTGAGAGAGATAAGATCCTGCACACCATAAGAGATTATACTCAGGAAAAAGATCATAAGACCTTACACTCTACAGGAAAGAGAGGAACCCACTGATCATAAGAAGTTTACACTTTACAGGATAGAGAGAAGACCCTGCTGACCATAAGAGCTTACACTCTACAGGAGAGAGGACACACTGACCATAAGAGATGGAACACTACAGGAAAGAGACAGAGAGGATCCCACAGAGCATAAGAGATTACACTCTACAGGAAAGAAAGGATCCTACTGACCATAAGAGATAACACTCCACTGAAGAGACTTGTCCTGTGCTCCCCTAGGAACTGCTAATTTTACATGGCCCAGGTACTGATCACCAAAGTGCAAGGTATGATAATTCATTAGATGTCAAAGCTGCAAGGGATGGCCATGCAGTATTGCAAATAACATTTACCTATTCTCTGATGCTTCAACAGTGTGGTAAATACTGCAGGGCAAATTTTTATTTCCTTTGCTGATCAAATCTCAAAATGCTCAAATTCACATTAAGATACAAATTTTAGGAAATTTGACTTAGACTTGATCCTCTGCTAATCGATCCGCTCAGTTCTAGACCTATGTCTTCTTTTAATCTACTTAACCTCTTTCCGACATGTGTCGTAGTAAAATGCAAATGTTGGATTTCCTCTGTTCGGTGCCGGCTCAGGCGGTGAGCCAGCACCTTCCGGGCACTAGAGATGAGCTACTTTGCCATTTTTTAGGGTCGAATCGGGTTTCACGAAACCCAACTTTCTCAAAAGTCGAGTCGAATGAAATCGGCCGATTATCGGGAAAAGTCGGTGGTCCGACTGAAACACGAAACCCAATGCAAGTCAATGGGGAAGCAAAGAGAACAGTAAGCACACCTACAGTGCCCATTTCAATGCCAACGACATCAATTCTTATTACTTAAGCTTGGCAACCTTAATTTACTTTATAATAATAGTTACGCATTGAAAACTGGGGGTTATTTGGCTAAAGTTGTGGGGGGGTTAGGGCTGGCTCCAGGTTTTCATGTGCCCCGGGCCAAAGAGTGTCAGTGGGCCCCTTTAACACATACCACAATTCATGATGCTCCGATACGGCAGAGAAATATAGGTATAGTACAATGACAAATACTTCACTTCTTACATTACATGACTGATATCTATTTTAAAATCTAGAATAGCTCAAAAACCGGACAGTATATTCCTCCATAGAGTATTATGGCCAGCACATAGTGCGCCATACAGAATAATGATCCCCATATATTGCTCGATATATAATTGGTCCCATATAATCTTCCATACAGTATATGATGAGCTCCACATAATGCTCCAGTATATGATGGTCCCCATATAATGTGCCATACAGTATAGGACGGTCCCCATAGAGTAGAATGAGCCCCACATATTGCTCCATACAGTATAATGAGTCGCATAAAAAGCTCCATACAGTATATGATGGGCCTCATATATTGCTCCATACAGAATGGGCTCCATATAATGCTCCATACAGAATAGGCCCCATATGTGCTCCATGTGATGCTCCATACCCTATATGATGCCACATAAATAATGAACCCCATATGATTCTCCTGTATATGATGGGCCCCATGGATGATGCTCCAGTGTATGATGGGCCAATATAATGCTCCATATATAATGGGCCCCATGGATGATGCTCCAGTGTATGATGGGCCAATATAATGCTCCCAATATAATGGGCCCCATTTATAATGCTCCAGTGTATAATGGGCCCTATCTATGATGCTCAAGTGTATGATGGGCCCCATATATAATTCTACAGTGTATAATGCTCCCCATATATTGCTCCAAACTGCTCTACTCTAGCCTCCTCAGCGTAGCCATCTTCCAGCTCTCTGCACTTGGACTGTTCAGGCAGAGGGCGTACAGACGTGACGTCATCGCGCTCTCTGACCTGAATATCACTGTCAGGAAATGCGGAAGACGTCACAGCGGTAAGCGGAGCAGGGAGAGTTAAGTATTACAAGTGCTGGGGCCCTGAGCAAGCAGGGGGGCCAACTTGTGGGCGACGGCACTGGCATAGGGCCCCTCATAGTACGCTGGTGTGTCTGACGGTGAGTGGGCCCCCCCTCTGTCAGAGACACTTTTGCGTACTATGAGGGGCCCTGTGCCAGTGCCGTCGCCCACGAGTGCGCCCTCCCACCTGCTCAGGGAAGCGGCACTTGCCAGGGTGCCCCAGGTGCTGACGTCGGCCCTGGGAGGGACAGCCCAGTTAGGGAGGTGGAAAAACTGGCATATGTTGAGGTGTAGGCTGGACGTTCAGCAGCTGCAAATGGAGGAATTGGAGAAGTTGAAGTAAGAGGAGGACAAAGCGAGCCATTTTGCTGGCAACCTATGTGTCATCAGGGGAAGGTGGCACAAAATCGTCTGAAACCCAGGCATGGTTCATTTTTATGAAGGTGAGAACACCAACATTTTGGGTCGACAGCTGGGTCCTTCTTTCTGTCAGGAATGATCCAGCTGCACTGAAGACTCATTCTGATAGCACACTACCCAGGGCCGGCGTCAGCACCCGGCACACCCGGGCAAGTGCCGGGGCCCTGAGCAGGTGGGGGGCCCACTCGCCGTCTGGCACCCCGGCGCCCATTAGCGGTGTCAGCGCCGCCACTGGGCCCCCACCCGCTTGCTCAGGGACCCGGCTGCGGCCGGCTCAATGCTCACCTCTCCCCGTGCCTCCGCTTCCGCAGCTCCGCCTCTGGGCTTCAGGGGGCGCCTGCAGGACGCCGGCGCTTCCTCTCACAGCAGCGCCGCTGAATGACGTCATCATTCAGCGGCCTGCTGTGGCAGTGAGCGCGCGGACACCAGACAGGTGAGATGTTTGTGTGTGTGTCTGTGTATGTGTCTCTGTGTGTGTGTAGTGCGATGCTTTGTGTGTGTGTGTGTGTGTGTGTGTGTGTGTCTGCTGTATGTGTGATGGTGGTGGGGGAGGGCAGTGATGATGATGATGGGGAGGCAATGATGATTGATGATGATGGGCAGGCAATGATATTGCTGTGGAGACAATGATGATTATGGGCAGGCATTGATGATGATGGGCAGGCAGTGATGATGATGGGCAGGCAGTGATGATGATGGGCAGGCAATGATATTGATGGGGAGGCAATGATGATTATGGGCAGGCATTGATGATGATGGGCAGGCAGTGATGATGATGGGCAGGCAATGATATTGATGGGGAGGCAATGATGATTATGGGCAGGCATTGATGATGATGGGCAGGCAGTGATGATGATGGGCAGGCAATGATATTGATGGGGAGGCAATGATGATTATGGGCAGGCATTGATGATGATGGGCAGGCAGTGATGATGATGGGAGGCAATGATGATGATGGGCAGGCAATGATGATGATAATGGGCAGGCAATGATGATGATGGGAGTCTTTACACGGCGCCCTTTCCTGAGCCGTAACAGTGCAGAACGCAGCACAGTGTAGAGGAGAGCTCCATATTTTGTATGGAGCTTTATATGGGGACCAGTATCCTGTATGGAGCATTATATGGGGGATGGAGGGGTGACATCCTGCATGGGGTATTATATGGGTGATGAGGGGGAGACTGTGGTGCCCATAATATTGTATGGAGGACTGTACTGTCCAGTCTGTACTGTGCGCTGTGAGGATTTGGCATTTTTTGAGCTATTGTACAATTTACAATAGATATCACTCATGTAATAGAAGAAGAGAAGTGTTTGGCGTTGTGCTATACCCATATTTCTCTGCAGTATCTGTGCATCATGAATCGTGGTCTGTGTTAAAGGGGCCCACTGAGACTCTTTCGCCCGGGGCCCATGAAAACCTGGAGCCAGCCCTGACACTACCAGCAGAGCAAGCAAGCTCCTGTAAAGCATATTGGGCCAATTCAGGCCAGGTGTCCAGTTTACAGGCCCAGTAGTCAAAGGGGAATGAACTGTGAGGGAGAACATCGATAGGGGAGGAGAGGTAATTTTGAACCATAGTTGACAGCTGCTGTCTCCTGTCTGTTGCAATTGATTCAGTATTACCAGTCATGTGAGTGTTACTCGAGAAATCAGTCCACAACATGGTAATGAAACCCCTGTCTCCAACGACACTTCGGCTGTGTGCACCACGAACACCTCTTCCGTTTGGCCCGGTACGGTTCGTGGTAGAACCTGCACCGCTGCTGTGTGCTGGGAATGCCTCTAACAAACGGTTTACCAGAGTTGCTTGTTTGTTTGCATTATCTCTTGGTTCTCTTGTGGCATGATGTTCTGTAATTTGCCTTTATAGAATGGATCGAGAATGCTGGCCAACCAGTAGTCGTCATCCTTACTCATTTTGGTAATGCGGGGGTCCCTTTTTAGGATCTTCAAGACATAATCACACATGTTGGCCAATGTTCCAGGTGTCAATGATGCACTGACAGTGGTGGGTGGAGGAGCACTTTCTGCCAAATCCACATCCCTCCAGTCACACACAAACCCTGTAACTGACCTTGGCAAGCCAACATTTTCTCTTGCCCCCTGAGAAGCATCCTCCTCCCCAAAATAATCATCGCCCTCATCCTCCTCCTCCTCTTCCTCTTCTTCCTCCACCTCGTCCAGGACAGTTCCCTGAGCAGACAATGCCTGTCATCAAGGCTTCCCTCCTCCTCATCCTCCTCAGCTGCAGACGCCTGATCCTTAATGTGCGTCAAAGTTTGCATGAGCAGACGCATAAGTGGGATGCTCATGCTTATGATGGCGTCATCTGCGCATACCAGCCGTGTGCATTCCTCAAAACCCTGAAGGACTTTACAGAGGTCTTTCATCTTTGACCACTGCACACCCGTCAATGTCTGCCCTCAAACTGCCTGCCCGTGTATCCTCCCATAAATGCATTACAGCCTGCCTCTGTTCGCACAGCCTCTCAACCATGTGCATGGTGGAGTTCCATCTTGTTGCAATGTGTATGATAAGGCGGTGCTTGGGGAGGTGGAGCGATCTCCGCAGCCTCTGCATACGACTGGAGTCTACGGGTGAGCGACGGATGTGCGAGCACAGTCTTCGCACCCTATGGAGCAGGGCTGTTAACTCCGAATAATTATTTAGGAAGCACTGCACCACCAGGTTCAAGGTGTGAGCCAGGCAAAGAATGTGTCTGAGTTTTGCCAGGGCTATGGCCCCCACAAAACTACGGCCGTTATCACTGACTACCTTGCCTGGCTCAAGATGTAGACTCGCCAGCCATGACTCAGTTTCTCGCTGCAAGTAGTCAGCCAGTACCTCCGCGGTGTCTTTTGTCGCCCAAGGACATCATCTTTAAAACAGCCTGCTGACGCTTACCACTAGCTGTTCGATAGTGGGACACCTCGTGTGCAACACTGGCAGCTGCGGATGGAGTGCTCGTGTGACTATGCTCTGTCGACGAGCTTTCGCTTCTGGAGGAGGAGGAGGGTCGAACGCCTACAGCCAACTGTTTCCTATACCGTGGGCTAGGCAGCACTGTCCCACTGCCGCTGTCCCCTGTGGACCCTGCATCCACCACATTAACCGAGTACGCAGTGATGGACACGTAACGGCCCTGGCCATGCCTACTGGCCCATGCATCTGTTGTGAGGTGCACCTTTCCACTCACTGATTGTTTGAGTGCATGGACAATGCGGTCTTTCACATGCAGGTGGAGGGCAGGGATGGCTTTTCTTGAAAAGAAGTGCCGACTGGGTAGGTCATAGCGTGGGACAGCGTAGGCCACGAGTTTTCGAAACGCTGCGCTTTCAACCAAACGGAAGGGCATCATTTCTAATAAGATCAGTTTGGCAATGTATGCGCTCAAAGCCAGTGTACGCGGATGAGAGGATGAGTGCTTTCTTGTCCTACTCAGAGTGTCTGCTAGGGTGAGCTAGACTTGAGAGCTGCATATGGGTGAACTAGGGGTGGACATGATGGACTGAGAGGGGATTTGTGATGGTGGTGGTGATGGCCTAGATTCAGTCTTTCGTTGCAAAAGCATTGTGATTCCCTGACTGCTTTGGCCTTGCGATGACACCTCAACATTTCTTGCTGGTGGTGTGCTAGCCGGTGGGCTTACAGTGGGGGAAGCGATGGAGCGTTGCTGGCTACCTTCAGTCGGAGCAGGTGCACATGTGCTACCTGAGGTTTTGTAGTACGTCCACGATTGCAAGTGCATGTTGATTAAATGTCTAAGCATGCAACTGGTATTCAAATTTCGGAGATTTTTCCCTCGGCTAAAGGTCCTTCCGCACTTCTTACAGATAACCTTTGCCTCATCAATAGGATTTTGGTCAAAAAAGTGCCACACTGCACTCTTCCTACTATGGTATAAATTTTCAGGGCCTGCACGCTATGCTAATTTGAACTTCTTGCCAAACTGTCCTGCAACTCTTTTTGTTTTTTTAACATGTTTTTGGACTGCTACGGGCCTGCCAGATAACCGCTGCTGCGATGTCAATGGCTGCTGCGGAACCTTCTCCTCTTCTGAGCTATTGCCAGCGGCACCCTCTTCACCCAATGGATGCCAACCCGGGTCAACAACTGGCTCATCCATCACCTCCTCTTCAATTTCATCTTCACCTTCCTCTGTGTCACCGTGTAAGGTGGTATAGTATGCGGGAAGGGGCACCTGAGTTTCATCAGGGTCAGATTATGGCTCAGTGGACAACGAGGACAATGTAGTGCTCTGGGTGAATGTACCAGCAGAATCATCTAGCAGTGGCTGTGCATCAGTGCACTCCATGTCAGATTCATGTTGGACTGGAGAATTCATGATTTGACTTGATAACCCAGGCATGTTATGTGAAATGAGCTCCATGGAGTAATCTGAAGTGTGGCCTGATGCTCTGGCTTTAAATGCGGTTTACCTACTCCCAGAAAAAGAAGCCTTCTAGGCCTTCTGGAGCCAAACGATGATACCGGCTCAACACCTCCTGCCTTAGGTGCTATTCTGCTTTTGGCACTTCCAGCAGATAATCACCACCACCATCAGTACCAGCTGGCCCCCCACGCCCACGTCCGCGGCCTCTTCCACCATACTTCCTCATGTTTGGGAAAATGTACCCAAAATACCAGCAGATATTAGAGGTGGTGACAAAAAAAAATATTGGCCCAGATGGAGACACGGTGGATTGTCTCACTTGACACCATGGTGCCCAATGGCCTTAATGAATCTTTAAGTTTTGCCTCATTGTTATAGTATGTTCCGCTTTGGACCCTTGCCATTTAGTGATGTCAATTTGTTTTATCTTATTTTTAATCCTTTTTTTTATTGTTCACATTTTTCTTTACAGTATTTCCATATTTGACTACAAGTGTGGGACCCTGATCTGATATCTTATAATCTTCACAATTATGATGCAAGAATCACACTACTGCATCTTACAGGGATATCATGTCTCTGCTGCTGTTATTTTTCAAAAAGATGTGTTTATATTCATATATATGCATATATATTGCTCTGTACTTTATGGCGCTATTTATGCATTTTTGATGTTATTGCTATTTGTATTGATGCCATAATATTTGAAATAATTTATTGATATTATGTACATAGATGCTTTATATGCATAATATACATGCCCACCTTATGCTACTTTTACCATCCTTGATTTCTCCATGGTGCTATTTACATGTATCAATTATCTACTCGTTCCCTCCTCCTGGATAGATGTTACCGGCTGCGCGCATGCGCTGTGTTGTCTCTCTCGTTCCTTCTGTGGTGGGACGTTTCTATGGTTCCGGCGCGAGCCTGGAGCTTACCGCTCTGTGTGCGCTCCAGGGTCCATGATGCCTTGGCCGCCGCAGGACCTGCGATTCCCACAGCGCATGCGCCGACAATACCAGCTCTTACTGGTCAATTTTGATCACGTGCTGCATCACAGGGGGGTATTTGAATGTCCTGGTTCCACACATTTACCATCCTGTTATGTTTTGGTAGCTGAGGAGAGCAGGCAAAAAAGGCAATATACCAGAGAGGTTGGGATCTACTGGATTGCAGTACCCTGACTAACCACCACAACTAAAGGCAGCCGTGGAGCGTTCCTACGTTGGTCCTAGACGCCTCGTCACAGCCTGAGAGGCTAACTACACCTAAAGATAGAAAGAGGAAAGCTATCTGCCCCGGAGCAGATCCCCAAAGAACATAGGAAGCCCCCAAACATGTAATGGCGGTTAGACAAGAGGAAATACAGACACAGACAGAAAATAGTATGAGCAAACGCTGGGGCCCAATCTGCCTGGACAGAAAAGGATAGGAAGGATACTTATTGCAATCCAAAAAAAAACCCTAAAAAAAGCCAACGCTACTAATTGCAAAAACACCTGAGATCACACGACCTCTACCACTCAGACATCAAGGTTAGATTTCAGAAAGGCAGATTTTAAGGAACTCAGAAAGAGAATTGGAGGGATCCAATGGCTGGATATCCTTAAGGACAAAAATGTCCAGGAAGGATGGAAAATCTTGAAAAATGAGATCTCAAAGCACAATCGTTAACAATTCCGAAAAGAGGGAAGAATGGGAAGCATTTAAGGAAACCAGGATGGATGAACATAGAACTTAAAACAATGCTAAAAAGGAAGAAAGAAATGTTTATCAAATGGAAAGAGGGAGGCATATCTAAAGAAGAATATAATGCCGTCTGCAGAACCTGCAGGGCACAAATCAGATTATCTAAAGCTGACAATGAATTAAGGCTTGCAAGTGACGTCAAAAGCAACAAAAAGGATTTTGGGGATACGTCAAAAGTAAAAGAAAAGTCAAAGATGCTATAGGATTTTTACAGGATGAAAATGATGAAATGGTAAGTCAGGATGTGAGAAGGCTGAACTTTTAAATTCCTATTTGCATCTGTTTTCTCTCAGAAAGGAAAATGTAACATCAACTGATCTTCACTGTCCTATTAAAGGAATAGAAGAATCCAGGATATCTATAAACAGAAAGACAGTGAGGAAACACTTAGCTAACCTAAATGAATTCAAGTCTCCAGGTCCAGATGAATTACACCCAGGGTACTGAAGGAGATAGCAGAAGAAATTCTTGAACCACTGTCCATAATCTTTGAAAATTCTTGGAGAACAGGAGAAGTCCCAGAAGACTGGAGAAAGCAAATGTTGTTCCTATCTTCAAAAAGGGGAAGAAGGTGGACCCAGGGAACTACAGGCCGGTGAGTCTGACTTCTATACCAGGAAGATCTTTGAACAAATTATTAAAGAACATGTATGCAAGTACCTGGATAAGAATGAAGTGATTAAACAGAGTCAGCATGGTTTGTAACTAATAAGTCATGTCAGACTAACTTAATTTCCTTCTATGACAGAATCACTGACTGGGTGGATCAGGAAATGCTGTAGATATAGTATATCTTGACTTCAGCAAAGCATTTGACAAAGTATCTCACACAATCCTTATTGAAAAAAATGACTAAGTATGGAATGGACAAGGCAACTGTTAGGTGGATTCATAACTGGCTTAGTGATCGGACCCAAAGAGTGGTTGTAAATGGCTGCACATCCAGTTGGAAGAATGTCTCAAGTGGGTACCACAAGGCTCTGTTTTGGGCCCTGTATTGTTCAACATCTTTATCAAGATTTAGATGAAGGAATTGAGGGTAAACTGATCAAATTTGCTGATGACACAAAGCTAGGAGGGTAGCTAATACTAGAGAAGAGAGAGAGAGGATTCAAAAAGATATACATAAACTGGAGCAGTGGGCAGCAACTAACAGAATGGATTTTAACAGGGAAAAATGCAAAGTACTACATCTGGGCAATAAAAATGAAAAAAGCATATACAAAATGGGAGGAATAGGGCTAAGTAACAGCACATGTGAAAAAGACTTGGGTATACTAATTGATCACAGACTTAACATGAGTCAACAGTGTGATGCAGCAGCAAAAAAGGCAAATGCAATTCTAGGATGTATCAACAGAAGCATACAGTCTAGATCACGTGAGGTCATTATTGCCCTCTACTCCTCTTTGGTCAGACCTCATCTGGAATACTGTGTCCAGTTTTGGGCACCACATTTTAAAAAAGACATCAATAAACTGGAGCAAGTTCAGAGAAGAGCCACCAGAATTGTGACCGGTCTGCAAACCATGTCCTATGAGGAACGGTTGCAGGAATTGGGAATGTTTAGCTTGCAAAAAAGAAGACTGAGAGGAGACTTAATAGCTGTCTACAAATATCTCAAGGGCTGTCACATTGTAGAAGGATCATCTTTATTCTCATTTGCGCAAGGAAAGACTAGAAGCAATGGGATGAAAACTGAATGGGAGGAGACACAGATTAGATATTAGAAAAAACTTTTTGACAGTTAGGGTGATCAATGAGTGGAACAGGCTGCCACAAGAGGTGGTGAGTTCTCCTTCAATGGAAGTCTTCAAACAGAGGCTGGATAGACATCTGTCTGGGATGATTTAGAGAATCCTGCTTTGAGCAGGGGGTTGGACCAGATGACCCAGGAGGTCCCTTCCAACTCTACCATTCTATGATTCTATGATTCTATGATTCTAATTAGTTCTCTGGTGTAACAAAACTAAGCCGCAGCCACAGAAAAAACTGGAAAAGGCAAATGAACAAACAACAGTGGCACCAGAGGAACCGAGAGGCGCCCAAGCCCCGCGAGGAGGGAAACCTGGCCAACCTCACAGAAATGCAGAGAAAATTGCAAATGGCAAGCATAGAAACAAAAAACAGAAAATATCTTATCTGAGAGCAGGAGAAGAGTCAAGACTCAGTAAGCTTCCAAGTGAACCAGGAAACAAAGTTGAGACAAGAACAATTGATCACCGGCAACCATGATGGGGAGAAACCTCCCTTATATCCAGCCACTCTGTGATTCCTGATTGCCAATCCTCATTGAATGGTTCAGTACCGTTTGTAACCACCAGAGGGAGCTTCTGCTCAGAATTCATTTCTAAAACATTCATAACAGTACCCCCCCTTGAGGAGGGGTCACCGAACCCTCATTTGTGCAACCAGGTCGGTCAGGATGAGCTCTGTGATACGTACGGATCAGTCTCCTAGCATGGATGTCCGAAGCAAACACCCAATAATTGTCCTCCTGACCATAACCTCTCCACTTAACCAAATACTGGAGTTTCCATCTAGAAAAACGAGAATCCAATATTTTCTCAACCACATACTCAAGATTGCCCTCAACCAAAACAGGGTCAGGGGGCGCAGCCATAGGAACCACTGGCTCGACAAACCTCTTCAATAAGGACTTGTGGAACATGTTATGGATCTTAAATGTCCCTGGAAGAAGTAAACGAAAGGAAACAGGATTAAGAATCTCCATGATCTTATAAGGTCCAATGAACCTAGGCTTAAACTTAGGAGATGCAACTCTCATAGGGATATTTCTTGAGGACAACCAGACCAAGTCCCCCACTTTAAACCGAGGACCATCAGTCCTATGCCGGTTGGCAAACCGCTGGGCCTTCTCCTGAGAGAGGGACAACCTCTCCACTACCTGGTCCCAAATCTGCTGCATACGCTCCACAACAGAGTCAACACCCAGACAGATAGAAGCCTTAGTCTGTCTCGAAGAAAATCAAGGGTGAAACCCAAAATTGCAGAAAATGGAGACATCAAAGTGGCAGAGCTTGCCCTATTATTAAGAGCAAACTCAGCCAAAGGTAAAAAAGAGACCCAGTCATCTTGATCAGCAGACACAAAGCATCTCAGATAAGTCTCCAATGTCTGGTTTGTTCTCTCAGTTTGTCCATTAGTCTGAGGATGAAAAGCAGAGGAGAAAGACAATTGAACACCAAGTTTAGAACAAAAAGTCCTCCAAAATCTGAAAACAAACTGGACTCCTCTGTCAGACACAATGTTCTCAGGAATGCCGTGTAACCGAACCACGTGCTGAAGGAACAAAGGCACCAATTCGGAGGAAGAAGGCAACTTAGGTAATGGCACAAGATGTATCATCTTGGAAAACCTATCACAAATCACCCAGATAACGGTCATTCTCTGAGAAACAGGGAGGTCGGAAATAAAATCCATAGAGATATGGGTCCATGGTCTCTTGGGCACAGGCAATGGCATCAACAAACCACTAGAGCGAGAGCAAGGCTTGGAGCGAGAGCAAGTCCCACAGGGCTGCACAAACTCCCAGACGTCACGAGACAAAGTAGGCCACCAAAAGGACCGACTCACCAAGTCTCTGGTACCAAAAATTCCAGGATGACTGGCCAACACGGAACAATAAATCTCAGACATCACACTCTTCTTCCACTGGTCTGGGGCAAAAAATATTTCCCAACAGGGCAGCGCTCAGGTTTATCCTCCTGACACCCCTCCAGAGCCAGTCTCAAATTGGGCGAGATGGCAGAAAGAACTACACCCTCTTTAAAATAACAGCAGGATCAGATAACTCAGGAGAGTCCGCAAGGAAACTCCTCGAGAGGGCATCCGCCTTAACATTCTTAGTGCCAGGAAGAAAGGAAACCAAAAAATTAAAACGTGTGAAAAACAAGGCCCACCTGGCCTGTCTAGGATTAAGTCGCTTGGCTGATTCCAGATAAACCAGATTCTTATGGTCCGTGAGGACCACCACCTGATGTTTGGCTCCCTCCAGCCAATGTTTCCACTCTTCAAAAGCCCACTTCATGGCCAATAATGTTGTGAATGGACTTGAAATGAGTTCTGAGCAGAGGCTCCCTCTGGTGGTTACAAGCGGTACTGGACTGTCCAGTGAAGATTGTGAGGATTGGGAATCAGGTGTTACTGACTGGTCTTATATAAGGGAGTCGCCTTCCAATCAGGGTTGCCGGTGATCAATTGTTCTGGTCTCAATCCTTGATTCCTGTTTCCTTTGTAGCCTGCTGTGTCGTGTCTGCATCTCCTGCTAACAGATAAGACATTTTCTTCTTTTTGTTTTTGTGCTTGATTTTTGCATTTTGTCCTGCACTTCTGTGGGGGCCTTCAGGGTCCCCTCCGGGGCTTTTGCCCTCTCAGTTTAGTTCAGCCACTGTTGTTTGTACATTTACTTTTTCCAGTTTTTTCAGTGGCTGCTGTTTTGATTTTGTTACACCAGAGAACTAATTTAGGTGGTAGAGGTCGTGTGATCTCAGGTGTTTTTGAAATTAGTAGAGTTGGTGCTTTTCAGGGTTTTTTTGGGATTGCAGTAAGTGCCCTTCCTATCCTTTTCTATTTAGGTAGTTTGGGCCCCAACGTTTGCTCATACTATTTTCTGTCTGTGTCAGTATTTCTTCTTGTCTAACCGCCATTACATGTTTGGGGGCTTTCTATGTTCTTTGGGGATCTGCTCCGGGGCAGATAGCTTTCCTCTTTCTATCTTTAGGTGTAGTTAGTTTCTCAGGCTGTGACGAGGCGTCTAGGACCAACGTAGGAACGCTCCACGGTTGCCTCTAGTTGTGGTGGTTAGTCAGGGTACTGCAATCTCATAGATTCCAACTGCTCTGGTGTATTGCCTTTTTTACCTGCACTCCTCAGCTACCGAAACATAACAGTATCACCGGCCTAAAAATTGAAAATTGTATGGTACTCACAGAAGGGAAAAAAATTGTGAAAGAAAAAAGGTTGTCAGAGTTGTCAGAGATATTTTTCTGTTTGTTTTTATTTTTTTATTTTTTTTCCCTCTGTATCTCTGGGTGCTGGGGAGGATTTTTTCTCTCAATGGAGTTTGCACAGCTGTCTGGCCGTGTGGATCAGCTTGCCACTGAGGTTCAGAGTATTGCTACCTATCTTGCTAGGTTGCCTGTTGTGGAACCTAGGATTCCCATGCCAGATTTGTTTTTGGGGGATCGAGCCAAGTTTCTGAATTTCAAAAATAATTGTAAATTGTTTTTTGCCTTAAAATCTAAGTCCTCAGGGAACGCAGCGCAGCAGGTTCAAATTGTCATCTCTCTCCTGCGCGGCGATCCTCAGGATTGGGCTTTTTTCCCTGACACCTGGGGATCCTGTTTTGAGTGATGTTGATGCATTTTTTCAGGCCTTGGGGTTATTGTACGATGAGCCTAATGTCACTGATCAAGCTGAAAAAGCCTTGTTGGCATTAAATCAGGGGCTTGATGACGCTGAGTTATTCTGTCAGAGATTCCGTAGGTGGGCAGTCCTGACCAAATAGAATGACGACTCTTTGGCAGCCCTTTTTCGGAAGGGTCTGACAGATAATGTAAAGGATGTTATGGTGGGATTCCCTGTCCCCTCTGGTCTCAATGATTCTATGTCATTAGCGATTCAAATTGACAGACGTTTGCGTGAGCGGAGAAGTATGCGTGGAATAGTGTTGCCTTGTGAACCTGCTTCTGAATCCATGCAGTGTGATAGAGTGGTTTCTGGGGCACAGCGTCATGAATTTCGAAAGCGCAATGGGTTATGTTTCTACTGTGGTGATGCCTCTCATGCTATTTCAGTCTGCCCTAAGCGGGGAAGACGTTTTGCACGCTCAGTTGTCTTGGGTAGTGTTCAGACTAAGTTTTTATTAACTGTTACTCTGATATGCTCTCTGACCTCATTTTCTGCTCAGGCTTTCGTTGATTCGGGAGCAGCTATTAACCTGATGGATTTTGATTTTGCTAAACGTTGTGTGTTTCCCTTGATACCCCTACGGAAGTCTATTCCCTACTGGGGATCGATTCTACCCCTTTAGCTGAGAATAAACCTCAGTTCTCTACTCAGGTGATAATGAGGGTTGAACCTGATCATCAGGAGAGCTGCAAATTTTTGGTTCTGTATAATCTGCATGACATTATCGTACTGGGTTTCCCTTGGTTACAGTCTCATAATCCTGTTTTGGATTGGAAATCTGTGTCTGTTACCAGTTGGGGCTGCCAATGTGTTAATACCAACACTCCTGTTTTTTCTGCCTCCCCCCAGGCTCAGGATGTTCCTGACTTTTTGATTGATTTTTCTGATGTGTTTAGCGAAAGTAAATCTGCATCCTTGCCTCACCATAGGAGCTATGACTGCGCTATTGAATTAGTGCCTGGTGGTAAATTCCCTAAAGGTCGCCTTTTTAACTTGTCTGTACCTGAACATGACGCTATGCGGTCTTATATCAAGGAGTCATTGGAGAAGGGTCATATCAGACCATCCTCTTCACCCTTAGGTGCCGGTTTTTTCTTTGTGGCCAAAAAGGATGGTTCATTAAGGCCGTGTATTGATTATCGTCTTTTGAACAATATTACTGTGAAATATCAATATCCGTTACCCTTGATTTCTGACCTGTTTTCCAGGGTGAAAAACGCTACTTGGTTTACCACGCTTGACCTCAGGGGGGCATATAACCTTATTCGCATTAAGCACGGGGATGAATGGAAGACGGCATTTAATACCCCTGAGGGGCATTTTGAGTACCTTGTGATGCCCTTTGGGCTCACTAATGCTCCTTCGTTCTTCCAGTCCTTCATGAATGACATTTTCAGGGATTTTGTGGATAAATTTCTGATTGTTTATTTGGATGATATCTTGATTTTTTCCAATGACTGGGACTCTCATGTGAAACATGTTCGAACTGTATTCCAGATTTTGAGAGAGAATGCTCTGTATGTGAAGGGATCAAAGTGTCTTTTTGGCGTACAGAGGATCTCATTTTTGGGATTCATTTTGTCCCCATCTGTTGTTGAAATGGACCCGGTCAAGGTTCAGGCCATCTGTGATTGGGTCCAACCTACTTCATTAAAGGCTCTTCAAAGATTTTTGGGTTTTGCCAATTTTTATCGCAAATTTATTGGTAATTTCTCGGTTATTGTTAAACATTAACTGATTTGACCAAAAAGGGTTCTGATGTGGTGAATTGGCCTCCTGAGGCAGTCTCTGCATTTCAGGAACTTAAGCAAAGATTCACTTCTGCTCCTGTTCTACGGCAGCCTGATGTTTCTCTGCCATTTCAGGTGGAGGTTGATGCCTCTGAAATTGGGGCAGGTGCCGTTTTGTCCCAAAGAGATCCAGAGACCTCTAAAAGTAACCCTTGTGCCTTTTTCTCTCGAAAATTTTCTCCTACTGAACGTAATTATGACGTGGGTAATCGGGATTTATTGGTTATGAAGTGGGCTTTTGAAGAGTGGAGACATTGGCTGGAGGCAGCCAAACATCAGGTGGTGGTCCTTACGGACCATAAGAATCTGGTTTATCTGGAATCTGCCAAGCGACTTAATCCTAGACAGGCCAGGTGGGCCTTGTTTTTCACACGTTTTAATTTTGTGGTTTCCTTTCTTCCTGGCACTAAGAATGTTAAGGTGGATGCCCTCTCGAGGAGTTTCCTTGCGGACTCTCCTGAGTTATCTGATCCTTCTGTTATTTTGAAAGAAGGTGTAGTTCTTTCCGCCATCTCGCCCAATTTGAGACTGGCTCTGGAGGGGTGTCAGGAGGATAGGCCCGAGCGCTGCCCTGTTGGGAAATTGTTTGTCCCGGACCAGTGGAAAAAAAGTGTGATGTCTGAGATTCATTGTTCCGCGTTGGCCGGTGATCCCGGAATTTTTGGTACTAGAGACTTGGTTAGTCGGTCCTTTTGGTGGCCTACCTTGTCTCGTGATGTCAGGGAATTTGTGCAGTCCTGCGGGACTTGCTCTCGCTCCAAGCCTTGCTCTCGCTCTAGTGGTTTGTTGATGCCATTGCCTGTGCCCAAGAGACCATGGACCCATATCTCTATGGATTTCATTTCCGACCTCCCTGTTTCTCAGAGAATGACCGTCATCTGGGTGATTTGTGATAGGTTTTCCAAGATGATACATCTTGTGCCATTACCTAAGTAGCCTTGCTCCTCTGAATTGGTGCCTTTGTTCCTTCAGCACGTGGTTCGTTTACACGGCATTCCTGAGAACATTGTGTCTGACAGAGGAGTCCAGTTTGTTTCCAGATTTTGGAGGACCTTTTGTTCTAAACTTGGTGTTCAATTGTCTTTCTCCTCGGCGTTTCATCCTCAGACCAATGGTCAAACTGAGAGAACAAACCAGACATTGGAGACTTATCTAAGATGCTTTGTGTCTGCTGATCAGGATGACTGGGTCTCTTTTTTGCCTTTGGTTGAGTTTGCTCTTAATAATAGGGCTAGCTCTGCCACTTTGATGTCTCCATTTTTCTGTAATTCTGGGTTTCACCCTCGATTTTCTTCAGGACAGACGGAGGCTTCTGTCTGTCCAGGTGTTGACTCTGTTGTGGAGCGTATGCAACAGATTTGGGACCAGGTAGTGGAGAGGTTGTCCCTCTCTCAGGAGAGGGCCCAGCGGTTTGCTAACCGGCATAGGACTGATGGTCCTCGGTTTAAAGTGGGGGACTTGGTCTGGTTGTCCTCAAAAAATATTCCTATGAGAGTGGCATCTCCTAAATTTAAGCCTAGGTTCATTGGACCTTATAAGATCATGGAGATTCTTAATCCTGTTTCTTTTCGTTTACTTCTTCCAGGGACATTTAAGATCCATAACATGTTCCACAAGTCCTTGTTGAAGAGGTTTGTTAAGCCAGTGGTTCCTACTGCTTTGCCTCCTGACCCTGTTCTGGTTCAGGGCAATATGGAGTTTGTGGTTGAGAAAATATTGAATTCTCGTTTTTCTAGACGGAAACTCCAGTATTTGGTTAAGTGGAGAGGTTATGGTCAGGAAGACAATTCTTGGGTGTTTGCTTCGGACATCCATGCTAGGAGACTCATCCGTTCATATCATAGAACTCATCCTGACCGACCTGGTTGCTCAAGTGAGGGTTCGGTGACCCCTCCTCAAGGGGGGGGTACTGTTGTGAATGGACTTGAAATGAGTTCTGAGCAGAGGCTCCCTCTGGTGGTTACAAGCGGTACTGGACTGTCCAGTGAAGATTGTGAGGATTGGGAATCAGGTGTTACTGACTGGTCTTATATAAGGGAGTCGCCTTCCCATCAGGGTTGCCGGTGATCAATTGTTCTGGTCTCAATCCTTGATTCCTGTTTCCTTTGTAGCCTGCTGTGTCGTGTCTGCATCTCCTGCTAACAGATAAGACATTTTCTTCTTTTTGTTTTTGTGCTTGATTTTTGCATTTTGTCCTGCACTTCTGTGGGGGCCTTCAGGGTCCCCTCCGGGGGCTTTTGCCCTCTCAGTTTAGTTCAGCCACTGTAGTTTGTACATTTACTTTTTCCAGTTTTTTCAGTGGCTGCTGTTTTGATTTTGTTACACCAGAGAGCTAATTTAGGTGGTAGAGGTCGTGTGATCTCAGGTGTTTTTGAAATTAGTAGAGTTGGTGCTTTTCAGGGTTTTTTTGAGATTGCAGTAAGTGCCCTTCCTATTCTTTTCTATTTAGGTAGTTTGGGCCCCAACGTTTGCTCATACTATTTTCTGTCTGTGTCAGTATTTCTTCTTGTCTAACCGCCATTACATGTTTGGGGGCTTTCTATGTTCTTTGGGGATCTGCTCCGGGGCAGATAGCATTCCTCTTTCTATCTTTAGGTGTAGTTAGTTTCTCAGGCTGTGACGAGGCGTCTAGGACCAACGTAGGAACGCTCCACGGCTGCCTCTAGTTGTGGTGGTTAGTCAGGGTACTGCAATCTCATAGATTCCAACTGCTCTGGTGTATTGCCTTTTTTACCTGCACTCCTCAGCTACCGAAACATAACACAATAACTCCCGATTACCCACGTCATAATTACGTTCAGTTGGAGAAAATTTTCGAGAGAAAAAAGCACAAGGGTTACTTTTAGAGGTCTCAGGATCTCTTTGGGACAAAAGGGCACCTGCCCCAATTTCAGAGGCATCAACCTCCACCTGAAATGGCAGAGAAACATCAGGCTGCCGTAGAACAGGAGCAGAAGTGAATCTCTGTTTAAGTTCCTGAAACGCAGAGACTGCCTCAGGAGGCCAATTCACCACATCAGAACCCTTTTTGGTCAAATCGGTCAATGGTTTAACAATAACAGAGAAATTACCAATAAATTTACGATAAAAATTGGCAAAACCCAAGAATCTCTGAAGAGCCTTTAATTAAGTAGGTTGGACCCAATCACAGATGACCTGAACCTTGACCGGGTCCATTTCAATAACAGATGGAGACGAAATGAATCCCAGAAAAGAGATCCTCTGTACGCCAAAAAGACACTTTGATCCCTTCACATACAGAGCATTCTCTCTCAAAATCTGGAACACAGTCCGAACATGTTTCACATGAGAGTCCCAGTCATTGGAAAAAATCAAGAAGATATCATCCAAATAAACAATCAGAAATTTATCCACAAAATCCCTGAAAATGTCATTCATGAAGGACTGGAAGACGGAAGGAGCATTAGTGAGCCCAAAGGGCATCACTAGGTACTCAAAATGCCCCTCTGGGGTATTAAACGCCGGCTTCCATTCATCCCCGTGCTTAATGCGAGTAAGGTTATACGCCCCCCTGAGGTCAAGCTTGGTAAACCAAGTAGCACTTTTCACCCTGGAAAACAGGTCAGAAATCAAGGGTAACGGATATTGATATTTCACAGTGATATTGTTCAAGAGACGATAATCAATACACGGCCTTAATGAACCATCCTTTTTGGCCACAAAGAAAAAACCGGCACCCAAGGGTGAAGAGGATGGTCTGATATGACCCTTCTCCAATGACTCCTTGATATAAGACTGCATAGCGTCATGTTCAGGTACAGACAAGTTAAAAAGGCGACCTTTAGGGAATTTACTACCAGGCACTAATTCAATAGCGCAGTCATAGCTCCTATGGGGGGGGAAAAGGATGCAGATTTACTTTTGCTAAACACATCAGAAAAATCAGTCAAAAAGTCAGGCACATCTTGAGCCTGGGGAGAGGCAGAAAAAACAGGAGTGTTGGCATTAACACATTGGCAGCCCCAACTGGTTACAGACACAGATTTCCAATCCAAAACAGGATTATGAGACTGCAACCAAGGGAAACTTAGTACAATAATGTCATGCAGACTATACAGCACCAAAAATTTGCAACTCTCCTGATGATCAGGTTCAACCCTCATTATCACCTGAGTAGAGAACTGGGGTTTATTCTCAGCCAAAGGTGTAGAATGAATCCCCAGTAGGGGAATAGACTTCCGTAGGGGTATCAAGGGAAACTCACAACGTTTAGCAAAATCAAAATCCATCAGGTTAATAGCTGCTCCCGAATCAACGAAAGCCTGAGAAGAAAATGTGGACATGGAGCAAATCAGGGTAACAGTCAACAGAAATTTAGTCTGAACACTACCCAAGACAACTGAGCGTGCAAAACGTCTTCCCCGCTTAGGGCAGACTGAAATAGCATGAGAGACATCACCACAGTAGAAACATAACCCATTGCGTTTTCGAAACTCATGACGCTGTGCCCCAGAAGCCACTCTATCACACTGCATGGGTTCAGAAGCTGGTTCACAAGGTAACACCATTCCACGCATACCTCTATGCTCACGTAAACGTCTGTCAATTTGAATCGCCAATGACATAGAATCATTGAGAAAGGAGGGAGCAGGGAAACCCACCATAACATCTTTTACATTCTCAGACAGACCCTTCCGAAAAAGGGCTGCCAAAGCATCATCATTCCATTTGGTCAGAACTGCCCACTTTCGGAATTTCTGACAGTACAACTCAGCGTCCTCAAGCCCCTGATTTAATGCCAACAAGGTTTTTTCAGCTTGATCAGTGACATTAGGTTCATCGTACAATAACCCCAGAGCCAGAAAAAATGCATCAACATTACTCAAAACAGGGTCCCCAGGTGTCAGGGAAAAAGCCCAATCCTGAGGATCGCCGCGCAGGAGAGAGATGACAATTTGAACCTGCTGTGCTGCGTTCCCTGAGGACTTAGGTTTTAAGGCAAAAAACAACTTACAGTTATTTTTGAAATTCAGAAATTTGGCTCGATCCCCCAAAAACAAATCTGGCATGGGGATCCTAGGTTCCACAACCGGCAATCCTGCAAGATAGGTAGCAATACTCCGAACTTCAGTGGCAAGCTGATCCACACGGCCAGACAACTGTGCAAACTCCATTGAGAGGAAAAAAAATCCTCCTCAGCACCCAGAGAAAAAGAGGGAAAAAAAATGCAACAAACAGAAAAAAAAAAAAAATCTCTGACAACTTTTTTCTTTCCACACTATTTTTCCCTTCTGTGAGTACCATATAATTTTCAGTTGGGCCGGTGATACTGTTATGTTTTGGTAGCTGAGCAGAGCAGGCAAAAAAGGCAATACACCAGAGAGGTTGGGATCTACTGGATTGCAGTACCCTGACTAACCACCACAACTAAAGGCAGCCGTGGAGCGTTCCTACGTTGGTCCTAGACGCCTCGTCACAGCCTGAGAGGCTAACTACACCTAAAGATAGAAAGAGGAAAGCTATCTGCCCCGGAGCAGATCCCCAAAGAACATAGGAAGCCCCCAAACATGTAATGGCAGTTAGACAAGAGGAAATACAGACACAGACAGAAAATAGTATGAGCAAACGCTGGGGCCCAATCTGCCTGGACAGAAAAGGATAGGAAGGATAATTATTGCAATCCAAAAAAAAACCTAAAAAAAGCCAACGCTACTAATTGCAAAAACACCTGAGATCACACGACCTCTACCACCTAAATTAGTTCTCTGGTGTAACAAAACTAAGCCGCAGCCACAGAAAAAACTGGAAAAGACAAATGAACAAACGACTCCAGAGGAACCGAGAGGCGCCCAAGCCCCCCGAGGAGGGGAACCTGGCCAACCTCACAGAAATGCAGAGAAAATTGCGAATGGCAAGCACAAAAACAAAAAACAGAAAATATCTTATCTGAGAGCAGGAGAAGAGGCAAGACTCAGCAAAGCTTCCAAGTGAACCAGGAAACAAAGTTGAGACAAGAACAATTGATCACCGGCAACCATGATGGGGGGAAACCTCCCTTATATCCAGCCAGTCCGTGATTCCTGATTGCCAATCCTCATTGAATGGTTCAGTACCGTTTGTAACCACCAGAGGGAGCTTCTGCTCAGAATTCATTTCTAAAACATTCATAACACCATCTCCTTGAGAAAGTGGTGTCTAGCGCCAGCGAAACGCGTGTCGGGTGGACCTCACTAGGGACGTCTCTCCTCCTGCCCCATACCTCTCTTAGGTAAGCCCAGTACTGTTTATGGTTTTGCGATTGCCCACTTTGGGACACAGTTAATATATGGGCTCCTTTCTGGGACGTATTAGTTATATTATGGGGTTTGTCACTATACTACGTATGTGATATTGCATTCTTTGGAGGTTTTTCGTCCCTCCTGTCTGTTCCACATTGGTTTGTACATATACTGTTATATTTTAAGTAACTTATGTGATGATATTTAATAAAATAATCTTATGTTTTATATATTTATCACCAAATCCTCTTTGTTCTCCTCATTTCATGTTGATATATGGAGTTGTAGTTTTGTTTGCTTATGGGGTTGAGCACGATTTTGTGCTACGCCCCTGTTGTTTGTTGATTCTAATATGCAGCTGGATGTGTTTCTACCAGGTGTATATAGTATAGTGAAAATATTGTAAATCTCCGTATATATTTCAGGAGCTGACGCAGACGCTCAAAGGCTCAGTATGGATTAGACAAGAATACAAAAAGCTGAAAAAGGGTACTGTATCACAAGCGTACAGCTGTATACAGTCTAGGGGTAATTGCAAATCTTGGTATATATTTCAGGAGTAGATACATTCCCCTCAGTCAATATTAGCCGTATAAGGCGAAAAAGGGCTGTATCAATCCAGATCCAGGTTCATATTTATCGTAAATATTGAAATCTCGTATATATTTCAGGGTCAGACAGACCTCGTCAGGTCTGTATGGAGTAGCAGGCACATACTGAAAAAGGTAAGTATCTCGACGTTACGCTGGATACAGTCTAGGGATCGTCAAATCTTCTATTTTCCGGTCACACAGCATTCATATAACTGAATATTGTAATCCGCGTAAACGAGTCAGACCAGACGCTCACCGCCAGAGGATAGCAGATATAACAAGCGATCGCTGCATCGCAATGTGGCCTGTCCTGTCAATGACGTATTGACAAGTTGGGTCGACGGGGACTTCGGAAATATGGACTGTTCACGGACAGCTGTAAACGTTGGGGTATTTTTATCTCCTTTTTTTACGGAGAACAGGCGCTCCGCAAGGATGACAGTAATATAAAAAGCAGAAAAAGGGTATTTCATTACTACATCTTTTTACATTGTTGGTATTTTAATACCTTAATAATTTGGGATTAAAGGATCGGGTCTATCACAGCTCATTATTAGGATTGACACGTAATCAAACGGTGAAATAAAGTTAATTATCAGAAGCATGACCATCCCATACAGGAAGGGGTAATGAAATTCCGTTAAAAGTGCACAATTGGCTACATCATTATGATTGACCAGAATTTAAAGCAGAAAATGGTATTATCAGCGCAGCTGATGCAAAAATAGGGCTATGACAGTAGTCATTTAAAACAGTGTGCGGTAATTTTAAATCTCCGTTAAAAATGGGGAGTACCCAACGTCACGGCTCGAGGGATTACTAATTATAACACCAAGCAGCTAAAAGTGTCCTGTATCACAGGCTACAAGTGTCACTGGATATTGGATTTACAATCTCCATATAAAACCAGGAACAGCGTGCTGGCTTCATATGGCTTAACCAAAAATAAGGGGAAGAAAATGGTACTGTATCCCTAATACCTGTTAATAGCAAGTATAAAAATTGTAAATCTGGCCGTATTATCGGGTTACAACAGGTCAAGGATCTTTTTACGCTGAAATATCCAGCCGTACACGGTCTGTTATGCGGCGGTACACAATATAGGGGGGAAACAATTGAACGATCCCGTAATTTGTAGTAAAAAAGCAAAGAAAGATTAGTGGCTATGTAAATAAGCAGTCCTGCATCAGCGTGTAACACACAGAAATACCAGCTACAGCAGCTTTCCAGCTTCTCTGGCACGAACAAAACTCCTGTCACCCCAAACTCGCCATTTTCTTATTCGACAGGGAACCAATATTTTTTTCAGCCCTCTCTCCAACTGAGAAGTGGTCCCTAGCTGATCCATGAAGTAAAATGGAGCAGTCCAATTAGGCTTTTCCACTTAAGCCACACACAAGCAATCACTCAAGCCGGATCGCTGCTGGGTCCACTCAAGTTTTGTGCCCAGCAGTGGCTCCCAGCGAAAATGTCTGCAGCCTTTGGACGACTTGGCGCTACGGGTCGACGCCCCCTGTCGGGTATCGCTGGAATCCCGTTCGGGGAAAGTCAGGATTTTTTATTGATCGCTGGTTTCGCTAGAAGCACACACGCGGCTGACAGCAGACTCACATCGCTGTAACCATGTGACGCAACAGTCGGGTATCCACCGGCGCTGTAACTAGTAAATGCGCTGTGTAACCTTTAACTAGTCCTTACAGGAGCGCTTCCTGGTTTACCAGCGGTTTCCCGTCCATGAACGGCTGGCACCCCATGGTACCTTGGTACCACGGATCGCAGCGTCTCGTGTTCATGCCAAATTGTGTTTAGAGGCAATTCCATGCACAAAAAGAGGTCTGCATTTCTGCGACACAGCGATTACCCTCGTGTGTAGCGAGGCTGATGCGCTTCTGAGTCCACATGAGGTATGCGCAAGGTAAGACTGCTTTTAAATGTAAAAAAATATAGAGTTCAGCACGACCCCTCATTGCATAAACATAAGAAATCAACTATACGCATATTGGTATTGTCGCTTCAGAATCCAGCTGATCTTTTGAGATCTAAGCGCGATCACTTACGGCAAGCGAGAAAAAATTCAATTATTTTTTGGGTGCCTGGGCATACCTTCATGCGATTACCTAGACCTTACATTCACCGCTGCAGGAGGCGAGGAACATCCACTGCAGGGGGTTATACTGGAGACTGCAGCTTACAGCGGTCCTGCAGTCACTTCCTTAACCTTTGTGAGGAAGTCAACCCGTGGGATAGGTAAGAATAATTTTGCTTTTTTATTTTATTTTTATTACAGGAAATGGTTTTTGCAGTAAAATAAAAGATGGTCAAAAACATGTGTCTTTATTTCATTAAAATGATTTTTAATTAAAGTGTGTGTGTTTTATTTTTATTTCATGCAATAGGATTAATAATTGATAGTTGTCTAATTGACAGCTCTCAATTATTAACCTGGCTTAAGGTCACCTTTCAATAGCAAGGTGGCTTTAACCCCATATTAACCCATTCGCCACCGCTACAGGGCAATGGGAATAGACGGGCAAAGTGCCAGAAAGGGCGAATCTAATTATAGATTTGTCTTTCCTGGGGTGTCTGGGGCAGATGTTAGTAGCCGGGGGGGCAAAAATAATGGTCCCTCTCTGGGCTATTATTATCTGCCCCCACTCACTGGCTTTGTCTGTCTGGTTGCGAAAATAGGGCGGGAGCCCACGCATTTTTTTTCAGCAATTTTACACCTCATATATATATATACATGTCATTGAATTTGTGACACATATATATAATATTTATATTTGTAGTTCATACACTTCTACATAGTATAATAGCCGCTAATTCAATTGCCGGCTTTTGTGAAAATGCAGAACCCGACATGAAATGACACTTGGTGTACATAGGGTTAACCATGTCTTTTCATGTCCTTTGCTATCTAATTTGCACAAACAATTAAATCAGACTATGTGTGCAAAATTTCACACTGTAGGGGTTAATTAAAGGTGTAAATTCGTAGCAAAAAAGTCCGTTTTTTTTACAACGAATTTACACCTTTAATTAACCCCTACAGGTGTGAAATTTTGCACACATAGACTGATTTAATTGTTTGTGCAAATCAGATAGCAAACGACATGAAAAGACATGGTTAACCCTATGTACACCAAGTGTCATTTCATGTCGGGTGCTTCTGTCTTTTCACTGAAGCCGGCTTTACCCGGCAATTGAATCAGAGGATATTTTACTATGTAGAAGTGTATAAACTATACATATATGTATATATATATATATGTCACAATGACATGTATATATATATATATGTATTCTATGTGTGTATATTTAGTGTTTACAAGGAAAGAATGGGGTTTTTTTAGTTGCGATATTTTGTTCCCATAGACTTACATGGGACTTCCGGTATCGGTATCGGGTATAGCCGATATTTTAGTGATATCGGCGATACCATTCCGATTCCGATACTTTAGGATATCGGAAAGTATCGCTCAACTCTATTCAGGAGTCACACACAGATGCTCTCAGGCTCAGTATGGATTAGACCAGAATATAAAAGGCAGAAAAAGGGTTACTGTATCACCAGATACCAGGTATATATAGTATAGTGAAAATATTGAAAATCTCTGTATATATTTCAGGAGTCAGACACAGACGCTCTCAGGCTCAGTATGGAGTAGACAAGAATATAAAAAACTGAAAAAGGGTAATGTATCAGAAGATTACAGCTGGATACAGTCTAGGGTAATTGTAAATCTTCGTATATATTTCCAGAGTAACAGACACCAGGCATATATAATATAGTGAAAATATTGTAAATCTCTGTATATATTTCAGGAGTCAGACACAGACGCTCACAGGCTCAGTATGGATTAGACCAGAATATAAAAAGCAGATCCGCAAGACATAATCACATATGTGGGCCAATGTTCCAGGTGTCAATGACGCATTGACAGTGGTGGGTGGAGGAGGACTTTCGGCCAAAAAGGGTACTGTATCACAAGCATACAGCTGTAAACAGTCTAGGGGTAATTGTAAATCTCCGTATATATTTACGGAGTAACAGACAGACGCTCACAGGCTCAGTATGGATTAGACCAGAATATAAAAAGCAGAAAAAGGGTAATGTATCAGTAGCGTACAGCTTTATACAGTGTTGGGTAATTTTAAATCTCCGTATATATTTCCGGACTAACAGACAGACGCTCAGAGGCTCAGTATGGATTAGACCAGAATATAAAAAGAAGAAAAAGTGTAATGTATCAGAAGATACCAGTCGTATACAGTGTAGGGGTAATTGTAAATTTCCGTATATATTTACGGAGTAACAGACAGACGCTCACAGGCTCAGTATGGATTTGACCAGAATTTAAAAAGCAGAAAAATGGTACTGTATCACAAGCGTACAGCTGTATACAGAAAAAGGGTAATGTATCAGTAGCGTACAGCTTTATACAGTGTTGGGGTAATTTTAAATCTCCGTATATATATCCGGAGTAACAGACAGACGCTCACAGGCTCAGTATGGATTTGACCATAATATAAAAAGCAGTAAAAGGGTACTGTATCACAAGCGTACAGCTGTATACAGTGTTTGGGTAATTTTAAATCTCCATATATATTTCCAGAAGAACAGACTGATGCTCACGGGCTCAGTATGGATTAGACCAGAATATAAAAGGAAGAAAAAGGGTACTGTATCACCAGATACCAGGTGTATATAGCATAGTGAAAAAATTGTAAATCTCCGTATATATTTCCGGAGTTACACACAGATAGACAGCATGTATTTGTCCGTGATACCAGCCGGTACACGGTACTGTGTGCGGAGCGTACAGCTCTATACGGTGTGGGAAAAAATGAACGCTCGGTAACTGTGCAGAAAAAAAGAATAAAAGTATTAGTGCTATGTAAAAAAACAGTCTGCACAGCAGTGTACACACAGCAATACAGCTAGCAGGCAGCCTATTAACCAGCTCTGCTTCTGCACACAACAAAATCCTCCCCTGTCACTGCCCACTAACTGTACAGCACAATTGCTATCAGCACAAGCACAGAATCACTTTTCTTTCCAGCCCTCTCTCCATACTGAGAACCAGCTGCAGCAACCTCTCCCTACACTAAGATCGGCAGAAGTAAAAAAGGCGGTCGGCGGTTAGGGCTTTTATAGCCACTGTGACGCCACACAAAGCAAGCCAATCACTGCAATGCCCTTCTCTAAGATGGTGGTGGCCACTGCCAATGTTATCTCGTTGCCCACAGTGTGCATCCTTGCTCATTGGCTGAGAAAAGGTGTCTGCAAGCCTTATGGGAAAACCGACTTTGGCGCTCGGGTCGACGACCGCATGGTCGGGTTTCGCTCGGCGAAACCCGACTTTGGCGAAAGTCAGTGATTTTTTAATCTGACCGACCGGTTTCGCAGAACTCTACCGGGCACATGACAGCAGATCTATACAGCTGACATGTGACCGCAACAGCTGCGGGTGGATCCACCCGCGACTGTTAACTAGTTAAATGCTGCTGTGTGACAGCAGCATTTAACTAGTCCTTACAGGAAGCGCTTCACTGGCTCTGCCTATCGGTGACCCGTCACATAATCGTGAGTCACCTATGGGTCACCATGACAACCAGAGATCTGCAGCAGTCCTCTGTGTTTGTCATTGCCAAATTGTTATGAGCGCTATGGTCAGTGCCCATAGCAGGTGAGCATTTCTGCTGCACACAGGCGATCTGATCATCATCTGTGTGTAGCAGAGGCAATCAAAGTAGTGCAGCTTCTAGTCTCACATGGAGAGTATTAAGCATGCAAAAAGTAAAACAAATGTTTTTAAAAATATTAAAAAAAATATATAAAAGTTCAAATCACCCCCCATTTGCTCCATTCAAAATAAAACAATAAAAAAAATCAAATATACGCATATTTGGTATTGTCGCATTCAGAATCACGTGATCTATCAATATAAGAAAAGTATTAAGCCGATCACTTAACGGCATAGCGAGAAAAAAATTCAAAATTTACGTTTTTTTGGTTGCAAACTGGGCAGTACCCTTCTGCGATTACCTAGACTCTGTGGGTGTGACAGATTCACCGCGAGCAGGTGGCAGATTTTCACATTCCACTGCAGGGGTGGCTTCTATCACTGGAACTTGCAGTTCTTCAGGCGGATCCTGAGTCACTTCTCTTTCAGGTACTGTTGGTTGTGGGAAGGTCAAGACAGGCACTACTATAGCCTGATTTACTCTTGTCCAGTTCGCAGGGAATTCGCCAAGCATGGTGCGGACTTTTTCTTCCACTTTTTCTACTGACGAAGGAATTTCCTTTTCTCCGACCTTTCCCTTTAACTGGTCAGGGCATGATTTTAGGTGATCCCAGGACACAACTGTGGAGATTTCTCCTCCATCCCTACTGATAAGGCACACCTTCGTATTGTCGAAGTCTGAGGGCATAATAGTATATGGCTCCGCTTCCCACTGGTCGTCAAGCTTGTGGAGTCGCCTTTTCCTTTTGAGTACCTGTTCTCCAGGTGCCAAGGTGAACTGCAGGTGCATGCTGGCTTTAATTTCTTTCTTGTTTTTGTCTCGCCTGAGACAAACTCTTCCCTACACATTCTTGCACCTTGCGGTACTGTTGCTGCCACTCAGTATCCCAGTCTGCATCTGGTGATGTTGCCTCAGGTGTCAGGACTCCCATGTCCAAATCAATTGGTAATTTGCCAGGTCTTGCTCTCATTAGGTAGGCCGGTGTACAGTTGGTAGAATTCAGAATGTGGTTGTAGAGATTCACCAGATCTGGCAACTTTTCTGGCCACAAGTTTCTCTCTTCCAGAGGCAAAGTCTTCAAGAGATCAATTACCACTTTGTTCATCTTCTCGCACATGCCATTTGTCTGTGGATGTTACGGTGTTGTTCTGATTTTCTTGCAGCCGTACATGTTACAGAACTCCTGGAACACTTCTGCTTCAAAAGCTGGACCTTGGTCAGTAAGCACTCGTTCAGGGTAACCATGTGGTCGACAAAAGTGCTGTTGGAATGCCTTGGCTGCGGTCCTTGCAGTTTGGTCCTTGACAGGCACGACTACCAGGAACCTTGTGTAGTGGTCAACAATGTTAAGAGCGTAGACATAGCCTGACCGGCTGGGAGTTAACTTCACATGGTCCAAGGCTACCAGTTCAAGTGGCTGTTTGGTGATTATTGGCTGCAATGGGGCTCGCTGGCTGTTACGGTCTTTCCTTTGCAAGTTGCATGGTCCACACTCTTGGCACCAATCTTCAATGGTCTTCCTCATACCAATCCAGTAGAATCTCTCGCGTAGTAGGACCTCTAACTTCTTCCTTCCGAAGTGTCCTGCTCCATTGTGGTACGCTTCCAGGACCATTGATGCATCTCGCCTCGGGACCACCACTTGCCAGACCAGTTCGTGAGTTCAGGCATTGATACTCCTCCGACACAGCTTTCCCTCGTAGATGAACAGTCTGCCCTTCTCCTTCAACAGCTGTTGGGACTCTTGTGGAGCATCTGGACCAGGACGCGAGTCAGCCTGTGCCAATAGCTCCTTTACCAGGCGGACGGCTGGGTCGCTATCCTGTGTCTCTGCCCACTTATGGTGAGGCAATGGGCTTAGGGTGGCCTCTTTTATGATATAGCACTTGCTTTTCACCCCTTGAGCAAGTTGGGCTGCAATTGGAAGGTGGAAGGCTGGTAATTCAATTTCTTCAAGTGTGTCCAGATCTTCTCCCCCGTCTGGTAAGTTGGGCATTCTTGACAGTGCATCAGCATTGGCATTCTTATGTTCCGCTCAGTACTTGATGGTGAAATCGTAGTTGGACAGCCGGGCCATCCATTGCTGCTCCAGCGCACCTAGCTTTGCGGTTTCCAAGTGAGTCAGCGGATTGTTGTCCGTGAAGATGGTAAACTTTGCCGCAGCTAGGTAATGTTTGAACCGCTCTGTCACAGCCCAGACGATGGCGAGGAACTCTAACTTGAAGGAGCTGTAGTTGTCAGGATTCCTTTCAGTGGGACGAAGTTTCCTGCTGGCGTAGTAGATCACCCTTTCTCTGCCACTCTGCACCTGCGACAGCACTGCTCCCAGTCCAACGTTGCTGGCATCAGTATAGAGGATGAATGGTTGGTTATAATCTGGGTAGGCCAGAACTTCATCCCCCGTAAGGGCCATCTTCAACCGAGGGAAGGATCTTTCCAGTTCGTCATTCCAATGAAACGTAGAACTTTTCTTTCTGGCCTTCTTAGGCTGGCCCACAAGGAGATTTTGCAGAGGTGCAGCTATTTCAGTGAAGCCCTTGATGAACCTTCAATAGTAGCCTACCAACCCGAGGAACTGGCATATCTCATGGATGTTGCTGGGCCTCTGCCAGTCCTGCATAACAGTGACGCCACATCTAGACACACAGAGACACACTAGACACACTTGAATGATTTTACAGCTAAAAACACTGCTCTCAAAACATACAATATGCGCCACACACTGGCGCCACACCTTCTGCACTCACTACGTGGCCTAGGTACTGCACCTTGGGTTTCAGGAGGTGGCATTTGGACGGCTTCACCTTTAGGCCAAATTTGTACTGGGCTTCAAACACCTTAGCCAGGTGCTCCAAATGTTCCTCATAGGTCTTGGAGAAGACAATGACGTCATCAAGGTACAACAGAACTGTCTCAAAGTTCATATGCCCAAGGCAGAACTCCATCAATCTCTGGAACATTCCTGGCGCTCTGCAAGGCCCGAATGGCATGTAGTTGAACTCTGAGAGGCCCATGTTAGGGGTTGAATTCCCGCTTCTGCACAAGGGGAATCTCGAACCATCCCTGCTGAGGTCTCGCATCCGTCTCCGGCCGCAGTGGACTCTGCTCAGCAGAGACGTCGGTCCCAGCGTCTCGCCCTATCTAACATTGTGCAGAGGATTACTGCTGCCTCTCCAGGTTCTGCTATTGTAGCCAGTACTGGTCAGCGGCGAGCAGACGTCTTTGGGACTAAGTCCTGCGTTTCTCCATCTGAGCATGCCCAGGGCAAGATCTCCCATTGGAGATCAGGGGTCACATGCTCGGTTACAGCAGCGACTCCCATTGGTCCGCCAGGAAGGTCCTGAAATGGCTTGTGTTCTGGAACAGTTTCTCATTGGTCCTTTTCTGGAAGGTCCTGTAGCTGCTGCTATAAAAGGTGCGCATGGCCGCTCGGCCGTGCGCTAGTATCAATTGTGTTATGTGCTTTGCGCAGTGTGATCATGCACGCATGTGGTTAGGGCTCGGCTGAAATTAGCCACTAGAATACCAGCACCTCCGGTAAGGAGATTTATATGCACGTGTTCAGGGCCTGGCTGAAATAAGACCCTAGAATACCGGCTTCTCCGGAGAGGAGTTGCATGTTTGCATTGCTGACTGCATGACCACGGACTGCTATCCGCACAGCAGTTATCTGTGTATCCCTGTGGTGTTAACAGGACACAGTCTCTATCTCTGTGTCTCTACCTCAGCGACTCTGTGGTGTATCAGAGTTTGCTTATACCGCCATATAGTGCCACAGCATCTATGTTTGTGACTCTGTGAAGTAACAGAGTTCGCTTATACCGCCATCTTACTAGCAGCAGGCTCTGCCTGCACGGTGGACCCTGGGCTGCGAAAGCATCTATTATTTATATTTATTTGGTGCGTTCCGCCAGCCCTAACATAATACTAGCGCCAGGGTCTGGCTAGTAAAATGGCGGGCGACCAGCGTCTACAGCGGAACATCCAGCAGCTGGAGGGTAGGTTGGCGGCTCTTGAGCACACAACCTCAGCTGTGGATGTTACCGCAGTCGCTGTTCAGGCTGCTAGCATGGCTGCAGCCAGTGTGTCCGCTGCCACCTCTGCCCCTACATTATCCCACCTCCCGCTTTCAGACAAGTTTGCTGGTGACAGCAAGCAATGTCAGGGATTCGTGAGTCAGTGCTCTATACAACTCGAGCTTCTGGCTGCACGTTTCCCCACGGATCGGGCACAAGTGGGTTTTGTAATATCTCTCCTGTCAGGCAGAGCGTTGGAGTGGGCCACGCCGCTGTGGGAGCGTGACGACCGTGTGGTGCGGAGTGCTCCTCGTTTTCTGGAGGCTCTAAAAAAGGTCTTTCTAGGACCCCAGGTCACCCACGATGCGGCGCTCCAACTGCTGGCAAGTTCACAGGGTTCGTCCTTGGTCAGCTGTTTTGCTGTCCAATTTCGGACTCTGGCCTCGGAGTTAGACTGGCCAGACAAAGTCCTCATTCCCGTGTTTTGGAGAGGACTGGCGGGCCATGTGAAAGACGCCTTGGCTACCAGGGAGATTCCTGCCACACTGGAGAAGCTTATCGCCATATCTACCCGCATCGACCTCCATTTTCATGAGCGGAGGTTGGAGCGGTCCCAGTGTAGGCAGAGGTTCCAGCTGGCTCCCACCTTCGCCAGACCTCTAGAATCTTGCAGTCAGGTGTCCGACTCCCATGAGGCCATGGAGGTTTCACGAGCGGGACCTAAGTCCCGGGTCGCTCGAGTACCCGTGGTTTGTAACATCTGTCAGCAGTCAGGACATTATGCCAACAAATGTTCACAGCAGTTGGGAAAACGGTCATGTCTAGTGACTCTGGGAGGAGGTTCACTAGACACCGCGGCATTTTCCACCAGTTGTCCTTCAAGGGGACAATTACTGTAGGTCCATCCACTCTCACCACCAAGCTCTGTGTGCATTCTGGAGCCGAGGGGAATTTCATGCCTCTGCCTTTGCTCTCCGCCACACTATACCTCAGGTGATGCTCGCCAAACCGGTGACTGTGCGAGTAGTGAATGGATCGACTCTGCCCTCACAAATCACCCACCACCAGACTATCCCTCTCACTTTATCTATCTCCCCTTCCCATCAGGAGAGTATTTCCTTTCTTGTACTGTCCGAGGGAATAGACAAGGTTTTGCTGGGAATACCTTGGCTCCGTCACCACTCTCCCCATATTGAGTGGTCCTCTGGGAGGATACTGGGTTGGGGTGATTCATGTAGAGGCAGGTGTGTCAAGAAGTGCGTTCAGGTCACCACCACAGAGATACCCATAGACCTTACTCCTCTTCCCCAGTTTTATTGGTCATACGCACACGTTTTCTCCAAGAAGGCGGCGGAGACTCTTCCGCCTCATCGCCCCTACGACTGTCCTATTGATCTCTTGCCTGGAGCAGAACCTCCTCGGGGAAGAGTCTATTGTTTTGTTCTGCTGAGTGACCCGCACCACAATTGTGGGTTACCAGGGCAATGGGGTACTCGGAGCCGAGCCCATGGAAGTCTATGGGATTTGTGTCACTGGCAGCAGTGGCTCGGTCCGTGGCCTTGGCGGTCAGGCGTATGATGGGGGAATATTTACAGGGGATTATTAGGTAGTTCGTGACACCACCTGTGGTTTCTGGTAATGTGTACCAGCGCTGCTATGAGGACTTTCACAGGGGATGTTACGGGGCAGCTTGGTAGTAAGTCTCCCACAGGCGAGACGGGTCCCTGGAAGTCTATGGTGGTGATTATGCAGGGTGCAATAATAATCCAGTCGCACACAAGATAGCTTCTTTTCATACCTTTACTTGCAGGTTGTTAATGCAGGTCCCGGGAAGCTGGTCGGGGTGGAAAGTGCACATCCAGGTAGCAGCTTAGCAGGTTAGAGGCCTCCTTTACTTTCAATATAATGTGAGTCCTACTTGCTTGAAGCGAAGTTAACTCTACAGCTGTTCCTGCCCGGCCAATGTTGTGGTGGAGCCTTCCAATGATGAAACTAGGTTCTTACTTTTGCTGATCAGGCTCAAAGTCCCTATTTCACCTGACTCCGGTTACGTACTGACACTTAGGGCTGCTATCTGCGACCTGTAGTCCAGACGCCTCTGGTTTTCTTGTCACTATGCTTGAAACAATAGTGATACTTCGGTCCCCAGTGACCGGTTATTTAGTGCAGGTAAATCAATACCTAAGGCACTGCTCTGTACTCTCCACTGCGCCCTTCGCCCTGCTTTCCGCTCTTAACATAAGCACTCCACACTTCTTATGGTAGTACAAGTCAATCCCTTCTTACTTCTTCTTTGTATCTTTCTTAGAGCTCGCTGACAGATTCTCACTATTCTCCCAGTTCAGGAGCACGTCGACTGAACTTCACTGTCCTTGGGACAGGCGACTGAAGTTTCTGCTGCTAACTCTTCTTTCTCTCAAACTGTCTCTGTCTTCAGGTTAAGGAGCAGCTCTGACTAGGCTAGGATGAACTGGCTCACCCATACTAGCCTCCACTTTCGGAACTGCTGACAGATCTGACTGAACTTCTTCCTCCCTCCAAGTCCAGGCTAGACTGACTCACTGCACCTGCACATCCTAAGACAGGAAACTGACTTATGGGTGTGTCTAAAATGTGTGTGACATGAGTGAATGAATATCAAGCTTTAGCTGGTACCCTTCTGTGCACTTCCCTGGATTTTCATGTGTACCTGCGAAGCTGGGCTACACATCCCCCTTGGTAAAACACAGCACTCCCGGGCTGTAAAAGACAAAAAGACATTTTGTTTTGCAATAACAATAACATTATAACTCATCCTATCGGGAGGTGAGGATTTCTTGAACGTTACATTATGTACAGTAAGAAAATACAAAAGTATCAAAACATTATATACACGATACTTGTGAAGGACCCGCACCAAACCTTCAACGTGGGTCCTGGGTGGCTGCAGGACATCTGACTGCAGACCTCGCTCAGTGCCACACCATACGGGTTTTATGTTCAGAGGTAGTGAATTGTGGCTTCATGTAAAACCAAGGTGATGCACCGTAGTGCAACTATTTACAAGATGAGTTCTGGGCTGGCATAGTCCTCAGCCTCTCAGTCCATTGACATAATAAAAGACATATATATATACATATTTCAAGTATGCATCATTCTTCAATAACTTTTACTTTACCCAACAGGGCATTTTATGTAAAACTATGCATTCAATTTTTCACATTTTCAATTACTTTGTACCCAGACGGGTATTCTATTTATTATAGAAAACATCAATATAATTGTCAATCATGTAAACATTCTCTTACTTAATAAAGTGCAAATCTAGCAACATTCCCAAACTTTTTTACATTTCAATTCTTAACTGTGGTAAACCCTTGACTGGGTCCTACCGGTATTTACTTTTGTTTGGCTTCGATTACATTTTCCATCCCGGGGGCTGGAACAATGCGATGCTCTTTAGAGCACATGACAAATAGGTCGTGACCTGCTATCAATGTCTGGGTCGCTACAGTCCTTGTGCGAACCGCTAGGGGCACGCCGGGTGCTTCCTCTTTGTGGGACGCCGATTGCGTCGCTGTTTGCGTAGCAGGGGGCGATTCAGCTGTAACCGCAGTTTGCGATGTAGATTGGGTCGCCGATTGCGATGCAGAGTAGGTCGCCGATTGCGATACGGAGGTGTACGCAGGGGGCGATGCCGATGCACAATGCTGGTGCGATGCAGAGCAGGAAGCAGGTGTGCACAATGGCTCAGTTGGGGACGCACTAACCTGCTGCTGTCGCTGCTCCATCACAGACGGCTGGGTTTCCTCCGGTGTCCCTACCGGGGATTGGCATTCTGCTGCGGCCTCCAGGCCTGGCTGGCACTCCGGAGCGGGCAGGACCTCCTCAGCCTCCTGCGCCTCCACCGCTCCATCGGTGGGATCAGGTACAGCACTTTCGGTGGCAGCCTCCGGTCGTCCTTCAGCCTTCCTCAGCAGGGAACTTGGGAATTCAGGAGACGGCATTATGCTTGTAGGAGAGAACACTGCGTCCCACAGCAGCCGCTGTATCTGGGCACGCCAGCGTCTCTCTGTCTCCTGCATGTCTGCATGACGCTGGATTAATCTTCTGAGCACCACATTCTCTTTCTGCAGCTCCAGCATGGTTTGCTGAAGTTCCTGTAGTAGGGATGGCTCTGGTTCAAACAACAGCTTCTCCGGGGAGCAGGGCCTGTGCTCCACTGCTCCACTGCATAGCTGCTCTTGTCCTTCTGCCACCTCGGTCCAGGTCTCTCTGTGGTATCCAACAGGAACATTCTGGTCCTTTCCGTGGAGGCGGGATTTGCGTCTCCTCCTCTTCGCATAGAGGATGAAGAGGAGGCGTATTTCTTTAGCAGTGGGGCTTTATCTCACATTGTAATAGGCCTTGGAGAGGGCGGCCATAACTTTTCGCGCTTCAGGGGGGTACACGCCCACGAAGGTACGCCCACCTTCTTCACCAGCGCCTCAGGGCGCCAACTTGGCGGCAAAATGGCGGTATTTGGCGCCAAAAGTAACATACAGCAAACAGTTCAATCTAGGCACACAGGGCTTACAATCTTGTAAGTTTCGTATCCTGTTCGTGACGCCAAGTTGAGTGACCCGCACCACAATTGTGGGTTACCAGGGCAATGGGGTACTCGGAGCCGAGCCCATGGAAGTCTATGGGATTTGTGTCACTGGCAGCGGTGGCTCGGTCCGTGGCCCTGGCGGTCAGGCGTATGATGGGGGAATATTTACAGGGGATTATTAGGTAGTTCGTGACGCCACCTGTGGTTTCTGGTAATGTGTACCAGCGCTGCTATGAGGACTTTCACAGGGGATGTTACGGGGCAGCTTGGTAGTAAGTCTCCCACAGGCGAGACGGGTCCCTGGAAGTCTATGGTGGTGATTATGCAGGGTGCAATAATAATCCAGTCGCACACAAGATAGCTTCTTTTCATACCTTTACTTGCAGGTTGTTAATGCAGGTCCCGGGAAGCTGGTCGGGGTGGAAAGTGCACATCCAGGTAGCAGCTTAGCAGGTTAGAGGCCTCCTTTACTTTCAATATAATGTGAGTCCTACTTGCTTGAAGCGAAGTTAACTCTACAGCTGTTCCTGCCCGGCCAATGTTGTGGTGGAGCCTTCCAATGATGAAACTAGGTTCTTACTTTTGCTGATCAGGCTCAAAGTCCCTATTTCACCTGACTCCGGTTACGTACTGACACTTAGGGCTGCTATCTGCGACCTGTAGTCCAGACGCCTCTGGTTTTCTTGTCACTATGCTTGAAACAATAGTGATACTTCGGTCCCCAGTGACCGGTTATTTAGTGCAGGTAAATCAATACCTAAGGCACTGCTCTGTACTCTCCACTGCGCCCTTCGCCCTGCTTTCCGCTCTTAACATAAGCACTCCACACTTCTTATGGTAGTACAAGTCAATCCCTTCTTACTTCTTCTTTGTATCTTTCTTAGAGCTCGCTGACAGATTCTCACTATTCTCCCAGTTCAGGAGCACGTCGACTGAACTTCACTGTCCTTGGGACAGGCGACTGAAGTTTCTGCTGCTAACTCTTCTTTCTCTCAAACTGTCTCTGTCTTCAGGTTAAGGAGCAGCTCTGACTAGGCTAGGATGAACTGGCTCACCCATACTAGCCTCCACTTTCGGAACTGCTGACAGATCTGACTGAACTTCTTCCTCCCTCCAAGTCCAGGCTAGACTGACTCACTGCACCTGCACATCCTAAGACAGGAAACTGACTTATGGGTGTGTCTAAAATGTGTGTGACATGAGTGAATGAATATCAAGCTTTAGCTGGTACCCTTCTGTGCACTTCCCTGGATTTTCATGTGTACCTGCGAAGCTGGGCTACACACTGCTACAAGCACTAAGGAAAGAAAAGGATATCTGTCCTACAATGGAACTAAGCTCAATCCCTACGATGTAACGGGGAACCTGATCCTGCGATCAGACCCGCTTAAGTCCTCAGCTAGTCTGAACGAAAACCTATAGATGCGAGGAAGGGATCCCTACAAGCACTAGGGACTGGGATAAAAGATGGACACCTCCTAACAGAAGTTGTAGCAGTAAAAAGAAAAAACAAAACAACATAGAGCATAGCGGTCTGAAGACCAAGCAAAACTATTTGAGTAAGGTAACAAAGCACCCGGCCAGCTTAAGAGTAGAAATTACAATGAAGTCCAGCAAAGCCAGAAGGGCGGAGCAGGATTAAATAGGCCATGTGACCAGCAAGATAGAAAAAATCTAACAGGAGAGTTCTAACATCTATCCCCTCTCGCTTCCTGAGACGGAGGCCATGTCCCATGTACCGCCATCTTACTAGCAGCAGGATCTGCCTGCACGGTGGACCCCGGGCTGCGAACCTATTATTCATATTTATTTGGTGCGTTCCGCCAGCCCTAACAGCCTATTGGTGTTGCAAAGGCGGTCTTCTCTTTGTCTGCCTCTGCCACGGGAACCTGCCAATACCCACTAGTGAGATCTAAGGTAGAGAAATAGTTAGCAGTTCTCAGTGCAGCTAGTGACTCCTCTATCCTAGGCAACAGATAGGCATCTTTGTGGGTAATGCTGTTAAGTTTCCTGTAATCAACACACATCCTCATTGTACCATCTTTCTTTCTAAAAGAACTAGTGGAGCTGCCCAGGGGCTACAGCTGTCTCTGATCACCCCAGCCTCCTTCATCTCTCGTAATATACCTTTGGCATATTGGTAGTGATTTGGAGGTACAGGCCGGTACCTTTCTTTAATGGGCGGATGATTTCCAGTGGGGATATGATGTTGGACCCCTTTTGCCTGCCCAAAATCTAAAGGGTGTTTGCTGAATACCTGTTCAAAATCTTGAACTACTCGGTAAACCCCATTCTTTTGGTGTGAAGGGGTGGAGTCAGTGCCTACGTGCAGCTGCTGACACCAATCCTCCAGCTGTTTCACAGAGCCACTGTCCTCTGCCTGTTCGGACAAGATCAGGGGTTCTGAATGGCATTGTTACTGACAGTGAACAGCTTAGCAATGGTGGCATACCGAGATAGTTTGGCCTCCTCCTAACCACAATTTAAGATGCATACAGGTACCCTCCCCTTGCGTACATCAACTACCCCTCTGGCTGTCAGGATAGTGGGCCTACTATCAGAGTACACTGGTTCTACCAGAGTTTGGTAATCTCTTCCTCTGAGGCCTATGGCTGCCCGACACCAAATTAACGTTTCACTTTTCAGGGGTATTGCAATGGGGAATGCATCAATCACTCTGACACTGCCGACTTCTCCGCCAGATAGCTCTACCAGCTGTCTTTGCATCAGGGTCTTGATCTCCTTTTGCAGGACCCATTGTTCACTGGAACCAGCAGTTTCGGCTACCTGTTGCAACAAAACAATAACCTCTGCAAGACAATTTTCTATCACATTAGTACCTAAGGTCATCATTGGGTTACATTCTCGTCGATCAATGTCTACAATTATCATACCTTGGGTTTTTAATTCTACCCGCCCCATCTTAATGGTCACTTCCTTATACCCCTTCTGTGGCAAAGGCTGACCATTGCTGGCTACTACTGTCAGCTCATCAGCTGGGCCACGAGTAAAATCAGAGTCAGCCCAGTATCGTTTGTAAAGGATATATGGCATAGTTGTCACCTGAGAGCCAGTGTCCAGCAAACGTTCATTGGGATGCCATCAATCACCACTGGGAGGACCAGTCGTCCTCCGACGTACTTGGCTCGCCAGGTCTGTGGGCCTGGTCGTATTACTCCTGGGGGTTGACCCTCTGCCCCAGGGGTTGCTCGTTTAAATAACAGAATCTTGCGAGGTGCCTTGCTTTTCCACAGCGGCGGCAAATGGGACATCCGTCCTTGTCGTAGCGATCGTTGTCTCTCCCTCTGATCGGCGGGATCCTCTTCTTCCATCGCCATGGGACGTCGTCTGGACTGGAGGCCAACTCTATCTTCTCCTTTTAGGGCACTTGCAAGGACTGCACGGTTTTGGTTAGTGCAGCCATACTTTTGGTCAGCTCCTGAACCTGCAGACGCAGCTCTGCAGACTGGTCATCATCCAGGGTCTGTGTGTCAGCCTCAGCGAGAGCCTGAGGGCAGGATGCCACCTCCTGGTGGTATGTAATGGCTGGGCGCCTAGGGGGCGCTGGACGGCTGACATTTGGTTCGTGTAACGCCCGGATAGCCCTGTCTTTAAAGTCTGCAAAGCTCAGGTCAGGGTTTTGTTGTGCCATGATGCGCAGCTGTGACCTGTGGGTGCTGGACAGGAGTCCCTCAACAAACTGCTCTTTCAACAATCTATCTCCATCCTGCACGCTGTCTGGGTCACTCTGCTTTATGGCCCGCAGTGCCTCCTGAAGGTTAAGAGCATAGTCCCGTATACTGTCCTGCATCCTTTGTTTGCACCCAAAGAACCTCATTTTTATTTCTGCTGCAGTGCGGATGTCAAAGGTGCTCCTCAGCTTAGCCAGAATTTGCTTAACAGTCTCTTTATCAGTGCCCTGCCATGACTTTACTTCTCTTTGCGCTGCACCAGTTAACTGTCCAATGAGAATGTTCACTTTTTGGTTTTTAGACAGGGGGTATACAAAAAATATACTGCACAGTCTCTCCCTGAAATCACTCAGGGTATACAGCTCCCCTGAGTATTGTGGTAGCCAGGCCGCTCCCGGTATATATGGCATTGAGAGTGGCATTATAGGGACGGCTGCGGCGGTCACCAGATCTTGCTGCGCTCTGGGGACTATGGCTACGCTGTCAGCTGGGTTCTGCGGCGCTATTGGAGCTGCGGCTGCATCTGACTCTGCATCTGGCGGCGCTATGGGGGCTGCGGCTGCATCCGCCGCTATATCTTCTCCTGCATGAGACATTCTCTCCCCCCCAGTTAATTTGGCTAAGCTCTGCACTGGCTTACCAGGCTCCACCGACTGGATGAGCGGTGTGCGCCGTGAACCCAGGCCTCAGCTCCCTGTGCTCTGCAAGCTGCCGTTTTTCGCGCGCAGCACCTCACTTTTCGCGTGCTGTCACACTCTGGCTCCGCCCACGATGGCATGCTTCTCTTCTCTCTGCGCGCCTCGCGGCGTTGTAATGGCGGCCACTGCACAAACTTTCAGCAAAGTCTCTGGCACAATTAAACAGTTCAATATAGGCACACAGGACCCGGTGATACCGGGCTACGAAATCCTGTTCGTGACGCCAAAATGAATCGCCCTCCAGGGCAGTGGGATACTCGGTACCGGTCCGGTGTATGGAAGGGATGTGTCACAGTAAAAGTGACCCGGTCCGTGGCACTGGGCGTCCAATAAAAGGGGTTTATTTACAGGGGATGTTAGAGTTTGTAGTGTAGGTATTCGTGACGCCACCTGTGGTATCTGGTCAATGGTGACCAGCGCTGTGGTGCAGATCCTCTGGGATGGATGGTGAGATGCAGCAGAGTTGGTACAGTCTCCCACAGGTGAGACTATGGGTTCCCAGGGCAGGTAGATGTAGTGAAAGGTAGTAATGGTGCTGGGAGATGTAGCTTAGTGCAATGGGTGACGCAGGAAGAAACTGAGAAACAGTCAGTGAGTTGCAGTTTCCAAAGCTTTACTTACAGTTTTGCAGGCAAAACATCCAGGGCATTGAATACAGGTTGTACTGGAGTAGGTCAGCCTGGAAGCAGTTTAGGATCCCCTTATTACAGGTGGGATGTGAGGTCTCCTTTCTAGCGTTGTTCTGTGAGGCATTGGCTGCTATAAGCTCCTTCCAAGTCCTCTGGATTCTCTCTCTCATATAAGTTGAACTTCACTCTCATTACATGCAGCTGTAGCCTGCTTTAGGAACTAATCACTCTAGTACTGTTAAGTATGGAAAGTTATATTCTATTTGAGACGTAAGACTGTAATACCCTACTCTCATTGCTAAAAATTATAATAAAGTTATTTTGAAAAAGGAACTAATCACTTATGGAGTCTCCGGCTCACATGTGCTGCTGCTTTGTGGAAGAGTCTTAATAGGGACAGAGAACCTGCCGTCCTCTGCCCTCCGGATTCTGCTGCTGGGATTTTACTACACCCTCTCAGCCTCGGACTCCAGGGGTCCGGTCTCCGGCGCTCAGAACTGAGGATAAGCCCTGCTATGGCTTCAGTCCCCCAGCTTGTCTGTCAGGATCCCATCTGGGTTGGAGCCGATGTTACTGCAAACACTAGGGGAAGCAGAGACAGGTAACGTGGTCAGAGATAGCCGGGACGGTACACTGGAAAGGCGTTATTAGTAGCACTGGATCAGGCAGAGAGCGTAGTCAGAAGGGCAGGCCGAGGTCAGTTCACAGGAGAGCGATGTTGGTAGCAATGGATCAGGTGGAGAGCGTAGTCAGAAGGGCAGGCCGAGGTCAGTTCACAGGAGAGCGGTATTGGTAGCAGCAGGAACAGCAGGAAATGCTTGACTAGAGGCTAAGAGCACAATAATCTCGCAATGACACACCAGAGGGCCAGGCTTATATAGGGTGTGTAATTGGCAATCAGAAGCCAATCAAGAGAGCACTGGGTGGAGCCGATCAGGAAGAACAGTCAATGGTATCTGGGTTCAGCAAGGAACCTTGCAGCCAGCAGAATAGCTCAGATGGTAGAGCTGCTGGCCGGTGGACAAGAGCTACTGGGTTCAATTCCTGACAGTACTCCCCTCCTTCCAGGATGGCCTCTGGACATCTCAGGAGATGGCTTATCTGGGTACCTCTGATGAAAGGCTCTTGTAAGTCCAGGAGCGTGGACGTTGTCCTTTGGTTCCCATGAATTTTCCTCTGGTCCGTAACCTTCCCACTGCACCAGATACTGCAGTTTACCTCTGAATTTTCGGGAGTCCAGAATCTTATACACAATGTATTCTTCTTCACCACGGATCCTTTCTGGTGGAGGAGGTGGCTGAATTCTTCCTGGAAACGGGTTTTCACAAAAGGGTTTGAGCAAGGATATGTGAAATACTGGATGAATCTTTAGATTGTTGGGAAGTTTTAACCGAAAAGCAACCTGGTTAATTTTTGCAGAAATTTGAAAAGGTCCAATGAATTTTTGACCAAATTTGGAGGATGGTACATGTGTCTTTAGATTTTTAGTGGACAGCCAAACTTTGTCTCCAACCTGAAGAGCAGGGGGCACTCTCCGATGTTTATCTGCTGCTTCCTTATATTCTTCCTGGGTCTTGAGTAACATATCTGATAGTTCCTTCTGGGATTCCTGTAATTTTGCAAGCCTGTCATTAACAGCAGGAATGGGAGTGTTCACTGGCAGATTAGGGATAAATACTGGATGTAATCCATAGTTAGCAAAAAATGGGGTTTGAGATGTAGCGCTATGTATGGAGTTGTTGTAGGCAAACTCTGCTGTTGGTATATAGTCCACCCAGTCATCCTGAAGATAGGAAATGAAGCAACGGAGGTATTGCTCCAAAGTCTGGTTCGTTCTCTCCGTCTGGCCATTGGACTGAGGATGGAAAGCAGTAGAAAGATTCACCGTGACTCCCAAGGCTGTACAGAAACTCTTCCAAAATTTTGACGTAAACTGAATGCCTCTGTCAGACACCACGCTGTCAGGAATTCCATGTAACCTGAATACCTCTTTGATCATAAGTTCTGCAGTTTTTTCAGCAGTAGGAATTCCTTCAGTTGGAATAAAGTGGGCCATTTTTGTGAGTCGGTCCACTATGACAAGGATGACGGTCATCTGTTTGGAAGGGGTAGTTCCACAATAAAATCCATGGAAATAGATCCCCAAGGCCTGGATGGAACTGGGAGTGGTTGCAGGAGTCCTAGAGGAGACGATCATGGGGTCTTGTTTCGTGCGCATGTTAAACAGGTTGAAACATATTTCCTCACGTCCTTCCTACAATTAGGCCACCAAAAGAAACAAAGTAGTAAGTCTTGTGTTTTTGCAACTCCAGGATGTCCTGCCAGTTTAGAATCATGGACACTTTTGAGGACTTCAAGGCGAGAAGATTCAGGTACATATATTTTGTGTTTCTGCATCCAAAACCCCTCTTTGAATGAAAGATCGACGTCTTCCGAAGGATGGTTAAGGAAAGAGTCCTCTTGGTATCCATCTTTAATTCTATTACATAGTCCTTTAGAGTGCAATATTCCCAAAAAATTTTTAAGGCCTAGAATTGTATCGTCATTACTAGACTTCTCCTGAGGTTCCGAACACATCCTGGACAGGGCATCAGCCTTGCCATTTCTTGAACCAGGCCGGTAAGAAATTATAAAATTGAATCTTGAGAAAAATAAGGCCCATCGTGCTTGTCTTGCAGACAATCTTTTTGCTGTACGGAGGAATTCAAGATTCTTGTGGTCCATGAGGACAGTCACAGGGTGATTAGCGCCTTCCAGAAGATGTCTCCACTCGGAGAAGGCAACTTTAATGGCTAACAGTTCTTTATTACCGATGTCGTAGTTTTTTCTGCAGATGACATGGTGTGGGAAAGAAACGCACATGGGTGAAGTTGCATTTTGTCCCCAACTCGCTGAGACAGAATGGCTCCCACTGCAGAGTCCGAGGCGTCCACTTCGACAGTAAATGGCAATTCAGGATTTGGGTGTACTAACAATGGAGCAGACGTAAAAAGAGTTTTCAACTTGTCAAAAGCCTCCTGTGCCTCCGGAGACCGGAAAAATGCTTTGGTCTTTTTGTTAGTGTGGTAATTGGTAGTATGATCCGTGAAAAGTTCTTTATAAATTTTCGGTAAAAATTTGCAAATCCTATGAAACGCTGGACGTCTTTTAAATTTCTTGGAACAGGCCACTCCACTACAGCATTGATTTTGCTGGGATCCATGCTCAGACCTTCTGGGGAGATGATATATCCCAGAAATTGGATACTGGTTTGTTCAAACTCACATTTTTCAAGTTTAATGTAAAGATGATTCTAATGTAGTCGTTCTAAGACTAACTGGACGTGCCTGCGATGCTCTTCCAAGGTGTCTGAAAATATAAGAATGTCATTGAGATAAGCCACAACGAATTGATCCAAGAAATCTCGAAATACATCATTAATAAAATGTTGAAAGGTGGCTGGGGCATTGCTAAGGCCAAAGGGCATAACCAGAGATTCAAAATGTCCATATCTCGTTCTGAAGGCGGTCTTCCACTCATCTCCTGGGCGAATCCGTATGAGGTTGTAAGCCCCTCTAAGATCCAGCTTCGTAAAGATTTTCGCAGAACGGAGTCTCTCGAATAGTTCAGGAATCAAGAGTAGCGGGTAGCGATTCTTGACGGTGATATTATTAATCTCTCTGTAGTCAATACATGGCCGCAGAGTGGAGTCTTTCTTTTCAACAAAGAACAGGGGTGCCCCAGCTGGAGATGTGGAAGGTCGAATAAAGCCTTTCTCTAAATTTTCATCCAGGAACTCTCTTAATACCTTCAATTCAGGTTCAGAAAGATTGTAAATCCGCCCAAATGGAATGGTTGTTCCTGGCAGCAATTCAATGGGACAGTCGTAAGGACGGTGAGGAGGTAATTGATCTGCTTTCTTCTTACTGCAGACATCAGAGAACTGCTGATATTGAGGTGGTAGTTTCTCTTCCTTCTCATGCGAAATCTCAGAGATTTGGACTTGTTGGAGAACAGGGGGTTCCTTATGACAATTATTCTTGCAGTAGTCAGATGGAAAGGTGATGGTCCTTGATGCCCAGTTGATAGAAGGGTTATGGACTGAAAACCAGGGGATCCCTAGGATAACCGGAAATTTCGGAGATGAAATAAGGTGGAAACTGACAGCTTCATAATGATCCGGTTCTATACAAATCTCAAGTTCGATTGTCTCATGCGTGACAGGTCCAGAAGACAAGGGTGATCCATCCACAGTTTCCATTTCAATTGGTGTGGATTTGGTCCTACTGGAAATATTGTTATCATGTGTAAATTTTAAGTCCATAAAATTTCCTCCTGCTCCCGAATCCAACAGGGCAGAACATTGTATTTTTTGGGTGCCCATTACAACCTGAATGGGGATTACAAAATGAGATGATGTAGTATGTATTTTGTCTGTTTCTGGTGTTACTGATGAGATAGTCTGCATGATGGAATCCGACTGCTGAGAAAGGTCCACATTGCTGGCAGACCTGTTGTTGGTAAAGGCTATAGTCCTTTTATTAGGACAGTTGATGGCATAGTGTCCAGGATCCCCACAATAGAGGCAGAGATGTTCTGCACGTCGCCTCTCCTTCTCCTGTGCCGAGAGTGGTCTTCGGATGACGTCGATCTGCATCGGTTCAGACACGCTTTGCGTCTTTTCTTGGTGGTCTGATGCTGAAAATGAGAAGCCAGGGCTATTCCTAAGTGCTCGCAGTCTCTCCTTTCTCCTTTCAGTAAGTCTCTGGTCTATCCAGATAGACAGTTGAATAAAGTCCTCCAACTGGTCAGGGGTCTCAACCCTGGCAAGCTCTTCTTTCACTGGTTCTGATAACCCTCGTCGAAATTGACTTCTCTGGGCCGCTGAATTCCAGGTGGTGTCGGCCACCCAGCGACGGAACTCCGATGTATATTCCGCAACAGAGCGACGTCCTTGGCGCAAATTATGTAATTTGGTTTCTGCTGTGGCACAGCGGTTTGGGTCATCAAAAACTTGATTCATAGCTGCGGTAAAAGCTTCCAGGTCATTAAGGAGGCCATAGTCCTTTTCTACATAAGGTGAAGCCCAAGCAAGAGCTTCATCCGTCAAGAGATTTATCATGAAAAAAACTTTCTTCCTCTCACTGGTAAAGGGAGCAGGTTGCATCTAGAAGTATATGCGGCATTGATTGAGGAATCCTCGGTACTGCTGGCGATCCCCACTGAACTTTGCAGGCAGCGGCAGCCGCGCGTTTGATTCGGACCCTGAATTGCGCACGTCCAGAAGTTGTTTTTGTAGCTCAATTACTTCCTGTTGTAGACCCGTGAACTCCGTTTGTAACTTGGAATATTTTCCTTGATAGTTAGTACAAAAATTTTGAAGTTCCGTAACTTGCTGCCTCAGGGTGCTTACAGCGGACTCCATTTTGGCGCGAGATTATTCTGTCAGGAGCCCGTCTGGGTTGGAGCCGATGTTACTGCAAACACTAGGGGAAGCAGAGTTAGGTAACGTGGTCAGAGATAGCCGGGACGGTACACTGGAAAGGCGTTATTAGTAGCACTGGATCAGGCGGAGAGCGTAGTCAGAAGGGCAGGCCGAGGTCAGTTCACAGGAGAGCGATGTTGGTAGCAATGGATCAGGCGGAGAGCGTAGTCAGAAGGGCAGGCCGAGGTCAGTTCACAGGAGAGCGGTTTTGGTAGCAGCAGGAACAGCAGGAAACGCTTGACTAGAGGCTAAGAGCACAATAATCTCGCAATGACACACCCACAGGGCCAGGCTTATATAGGGTGTGTAATTGGCAATCAGAAGCCAATCAAGAGAGCACTGGGTGGAGCCGATCAGGAAGAACAATCAATGGTATCTGGGTTCAGCAAGGAACCTTGCAGCCAGCAGAATAGCTCAGATGGTAGAGCTGCTGGCCGGTGGACAAGAGGTACTGGGTTCAATTCCTGACATTGTCTCTGCACTTCTTCCCTCTCTCATCCCCTCAGCTCAACTGACTACATCCTCCCCCAGCCAGAATATCCCAAGGAAGCTCCCCTCAAATCAGGTGTTTGAGCTCCCCTTCTGGTCTGGAGTCAGAAAGGTGTCGTGTGCTGTGTTACCTGCTTAGGGATCCCTCTGTGCTTTCAGTCCTGACATCACCCTCCCCTGGAGGAAGGCAAGGTCACTGTGGCAGCCAAACTTCTGGGGTGCCACACTTGCCCTCAGGAGATGGAAGCCATCTTCCCCCTCTCCCCTGATACAGACCAGGTTACAGAGACTGTGTTATATCATCATCAGACAATGACCCTTATAGAGAGGAAAAGTGGATTAGAGAAAAAAAGGGTTACTAAATTACCAAAAAGATCCCCCAGATTAACCCCAGTATCTCCCATGAGGAAAATGAGAGCGATTATCTAGAGGGGTCCTCTGAAGAGGAAGGAGAGCATCTAGATGAGCACTTCCCTCCGCAATGGTTAAAGTTTTTTTCTCATTTCCCCTCCAATGAAGACTTTAAAGCACGAATAACAGAGGTTAAAGACACATGCAGGTCAGAAATTGCATGTGTGAGGCAAGATTTGCAGCTTTTGACAGGCAGAATTGACTCCCTGGAAGGAGAACATGTCTGAGCTGCACTAGTCATCTAATATGCAGCAGAAAATGCTTAAAGATCTTCACGTTCAACTAGAGGACTTGGACAGTTGAGGCAGGAGATGTAACCTTAGAGTGAGAGGAAAACAGATTGTGTCAGCTTACCCCAATGTCCACTGAAGTATATAACATGACTTCACTCCTCGCACGGATGTGGCAGAGCAACCAGAATGCAGGGAAAAAAAGGGGAAAATATCCAGCGTAGAATGAAATGGTTAAAAAAAAACTTTTAATGTTAATGATTAAAAATAAAGCAGCAATATCCAAGCAGTACAGATCCACATAAGTAAGATAGAGCAGATCAACGCATTTCGACGTTAGTCTTTCTCAAGATCTTATTTGTTGTCCTTGTCTTTCGCTCTTCCTAATGTTTCTTTCCCTTCCACTTATCCGGGTGAATCAACAAGATCAACAAATGCGTATTATCCCAGAGGAGATGGCGGGTGGCGTATGTGCAGATGGATATCTCAGCGCTGAGATCTAATCTCCAGAGATCTTGGTGCCAAGATCTCCATTTGCGCATGCACGTCCCCGGCAGCCATTTTCCCAGAGTCCATCGCATAGGAAATCATGCAACTGTGTGGGCTGTCACCTTTCACAAAATGTCGGGAGAGCCCCCACAGCATGGAACACTGGCAGCACAGAACACCTGCAGCGACGCGCTGCACATCTAAGCACCCCCTCATCCCAGTCTGCAGCCTGCAGCATCACCCCACTCCTGCCTCCTCTAGCAGCAACCCTGGGACCCCGCTTCATCGCAGCTACCACCCCCCGGTAAGCAATAAGATGCATGGATTATGAAAAGCACCACAATTTTATGAAACAATGTTTTTTCCTATTTTTCTCTTCAAAATTTGAGGTGCGTCATATAATCCGGGGCGTCTTATAATCTGCAAAATAGAGTATATGCCCATAATTCTGGTCAGATCAAGTTTGTGAGAAAGGTTTTTATCCTTGATTCATAAACTTCCTCTGGCAGCTTTACTGGTGGGTGGCTATTTTAATTTTCCTTTTTTAGAAATATCTGATAGACAATCTATTAATAACAAACCAAATCACAAAATCTGATTAGATTAGTAAGGGACTTCAGAAAATTAATTAGAGCTAACTCCTCATTTGATTTGTGAAGGATAGATCATCTCGGGGACAGAATCTTCTCTTTCTATTCTCCCCCTTATCATACTCATTCTATTGATTACTTTTTTGCAAATACATTGACCCTTAAGATGATGGCGAAGGCTGAGATGGGTCACATTGCCTGGTCTGACCTCGCTCCGTTTACCAATTGAGTGCCACTGGTGGTTGAATGAGTTCCTAATTAAGCACCCAACTATCCGGAAGACTTTATTGTATCATCTCACCGACTTCTTCCATTTGAATGAGGGTTCAGTTTCTTCCCCTTCAGTTCTGTGGGAGGTCCATAAGGCCATCATGAGAGGGTTCCAGATTTTAAAAAAATGCTAAATTTGAATTTAATAAATTAACTTCTCAATTAACTAGGGAGGAAAGTATATTGGCAACCTTACCCTATGTAAGGATTCTAAATAAAGTGGTGGCAGTTAGGAATAAACTGGAAGACCTCTTGATGCGTAAAGTGGAAAAACTCCTTTATGCTAAACAAAAATATTATGAAAAGGGTAATAAAGCTCATACACTCTTGGCTAGACTATTGAGAGATAGAACCCTGAGTGCCCATTCCCAGGCTTTGAGAGTAGCCGACGGCACGATCCACTATAACCCAACGGTAATTTTGGAAATACACTGCTCAAAAAAATAAAGTTACAAAGTTGAATGTGCTGACAACAAAATCACACAAAAATCATCAATGGAAATCAATTTATTAACCAATGGAGGGCTGGATTTGGAGTCACACACAAAATTAAAGTGGAATGTAATGTCCTTAAAACAAGTCAAAATGATGCTCATTAGTGTGTGTGGCCTTCATGTGCCTGTATGACCTCCCTGTACCTGTATGACCTCGCTACAACGCCTGGGCAGGCTCCTGATGAGGCCGCGGATGGTCTCCTGAGGGATCTCCTCCCAGACCTGGACTAAAGCATCCACCAAATCCTGGACAGTCTGTGGTGCAACGTGACGTTGGTGGATGGAGCGAGACATGATGTCCCAGATGTGCTCAATCGGATTCAGGTCTGGGGAACGGATGAGCCAGTCCATAGCTTCAATGCCTTCATCTTGCTGGAACTGCTGACACACTCCAGCCACATGAGGTCTGGCATTGTCCTGCATTTGGAGGAACCCAGGGCCAACTGCACCAGCATATGGTCTAACAAGGTGTCTTAGGATCTCATCTCTGTACCTAATGGCAGTCAGGCTACCTATGGCGAACACATGGAGGGCTGTGCGGCCCTCCAAAGAAATGCCACCCAACACCATTACTGAGCCACTGCCAAACCAGTCATGCTGAAGGATTTTGCAGGCAGCAGATCGCTCTCCACGGCGTCTCCAGACTCTGTCACGTCTGTCACATGTGCTCAGTGTGAACCTGCTTTCATCTGTGAAGAGCACAGGGCGCCAGTGGTGAATTTGCCAATCCTGGTGTTCTGTGGCAAATGCCAAGCGTCCTGCATGGTGTTGAGCTGTGAGCACAACCCCCATCTTTGGACGTCGGGCACTCAGACCATCCTCATGGAGTCGGTTTCTAACCATTTGTGCAGACACATGCACATTTGTGGCCTGCTGGAGGTCACTGATGTTGCTTGTCTTTCACTATACACAGAATACTAAATGAGATTGGGGTATAATATTGTAGTTGCGCTGGCAGAGACGGCCCCCTGAAGAAGCCAACGCAAAACGCGTGTTGAGGCTGATCTCTTGTGCAGTCCTGACAGAGGCACCATGGGTAAGAGCAACAAATAGGACATGTGCAATAATATATTTGTGAATTCAAGGTACGGTTTATCTTAGAATGGGGCAGTTCTTTGAGTGATCCAGCCTGCGGGCTTATTACACAGGCATATAATTGTTGCTTGAGCACTGTTGGCACTTTACTTATTCACTTGTATAGAAACGTACTGTGGCCCCTTCTGATGCATTCTGTCCCCTCTTTGCTCCCCCACCTCGTGTAGTATATCATGTCTGGACTCACTTGTTACTTTGTGTCACCTACTGTACATCTCTTGGGTATTGGACTTTTGTTGGTACTGTTTATATATTTATATGTATGAATTGCCATATTTAATAAATTGCATATAATTTTATATTACAATTATTGTTGGGCTCAGACTCCATGTTTTCAGTGTTGTTGGATATAAATGTTTGTCCGGATTTAATTCAATTTGTTAAAATTTGTAAAATCTTAATAAAAATTTACAGTTTAAAAAAAGTACACAAATAAACACAACAGTCAGGCATCAACACCAGCACCAACAGGCACATATATGTTGTATATGGTTATCCTAATGTATGCATATTTTGTAACACACAAACATTTATACATTTCTTAGAAAAATAAATAATGTGCTCATTATTTTGCTGTCCCCTAAATTCTTCGGCACTAGGTACCTGTCTTCAAATACCTAGTGGCAAAAACAGCCCTGATGTTGCTTATCTTTCACTATACACAGAATACTAAATGAGATTGGGGTATAATATTGTAGTTGCGCTGGTAGAGAGATTTGCATTTATATCAGTAAGGTATTCCAAATAAAAATTGTCTTACTCTATTTGGAAAAACAAAGAAATCCTGCCCAGTGGAGCTCCAACTGAATAAAAATAATGGCCCTCGCTATAACATGGTCTTTTTAAAGGGATAAAGTTAATAGCAGTCCATTACATACAGGCTTTGTCAGACCCAGTAAGGCTATGGTTCCACGGTCCGGAACCATAGCGCTTTGGACGGAGCGGAAATTCCGCTCCGTCTAAGCCCCGCCCCCTTTCTGACGCGCGCTCTTTCCGGAGGTGTTCAGGACACCTCCGGAACACCTCCGGAAAGAGCGCAGGGCTTCATAGCCCTGTGTTAATTATGTTGCGGCGACGCACCGTCGCCGCAATACGCGAGGACATGCTGCGGTCTGAAAAGACGCGCCGCATGTCCGTTTACGCAGGTTTGCCACCTGCGTATTGTTACGCATAGTGGAGACGGGATTTCTTGAAATCCCCTCCACTATGCTGTAACATCTGGACGCTGCGTGTTTGGCGCTGCGCCAGCGCACAGCGCCAAACACGCAGCGTTTCCTGACCGTGGAAACTCACCCTAAATGAGATCTGCCCAAGATAGACACTGAGTGCACCTCTCTGAGACACTAGCGAGATTATCACTTGCAATTTATCACCATGGAGCCCTGACCTACAGGGCTACATTGCAGATAATTAATCAACAGCTTAGTCCCAATAAGGCTTAATTCACATTATGTGTTTGGCACACTTTCGTCATGTATGCCAGGAAGATTTTCCCTCACGCTGTCATGATCATAAAATATAACAGCTGATTGTATGTCGAAAGAATGAGGATATGTAAGTATAAGGAAATGCTTGATTTGAGTTCTGATCTTTTTTTTCACTGATCTGATGTCCGAATTTAGGTATGAAGTCTAAAGATTGATCTGGTTAGTAGTCTGGCCCAGTGTCAGATGTGAATTCATTTAATGGTCTGGTGTGTTTTGATTAATTTTGGGGTCATGTTTAAATTATTTCTTTTATGATTTATAATTTAGAATAAATTTGGAGTCTAAAAATGTACAGTGGGTATTAGTATCTGCCCCTTCTTCCATCTGTTTTAAAATTCAAGTATAGAAATCATGGGGTCCCATAGAAGGAGTCCTAATTGGGCCCCTCTTACCCAAAAAAAATATTCAGCAGGGTCACAGAAGAGCATATCTCACAACTTTGGAACCCTTACAAAGTATTTTTCCCCCTATTGAAACCCCTTAGTGTTCCCATGCATTAAGATACCCCGTTTATGGCCTCCATAGAGTATTAAGACAAGAAAAAAAATCTGGCCCTCAAACAGAATAAGATGCCCCCACAGTAAATTCTTCCACAGTAACCTCCACACACTCCGTATGATGACCCTACAGTACCACACCCCCACAAAGCATTATACCTGCAAAGTGACTCTCACACAATATGATGGTGCACAGTCCCCCACACATAGTGTGATGGCTCTGACACAGCGATAAACACATTGATAACCCCCACACAGCCCTCCATACTGTAGGGTGGCCCTACATACAGTATGGTGGCTTCTGCAACCCTCCACACTGTACAGTGACCACTCACATTATCATGACCCCACATAGAGCCCTGAAAACAGTATAATCGCCCCCAAGCAAAACTCCTCACAGTATAATGTCCTCACAAACCCTCCACATTGTATATTGGCCCCCACTAGCCCTCCAAACAGTATAATAGCCCTCCACAGGCCTCCAAACAGAATAATGGCCAACACATAGCCCTCCAAACAGTATAACTTGTCCCTACACAGCCCTTCAAATAGTATGGTAGCCTCAACATAGCCCTCCAAATAGTATGATGGACCCAAAATAGTATGATGGCCCTTCAAATAGCATGAAGGCACCCCGAAGTATCCATCCAAATGGCATATAGGCCCCACATAGGACTCCAAACAGTATGATGGCCACCAAATAGCACTTAAAATAGTATGATGGCCCCTCGAGTAGCCCTCTAAATACTTTGATGGCTCTCAAAGTGTACAAATTGATTTAAAAAAATATATACATGCTTCTACTCGTTCCCCCGCTGTTGCGGTGTTTGCTGACAGCTCCCTCTTCCATCATTACTTTCAATTGTATCTGCATCCAGGATTCAGATACAGACAAAAGTGCGTTGCCACCCGGGAGGGTCAGTGCCCTCCAGGCTACATGGTCTGCCATTATGAAAGGTATGTCACTATCTGTGTCATTTTTCCACAGACACAATATTATATTGGCCGTATAGTATTTATGACCATTTGGGAGAATTTTAGATTAGAGATGGGCGGACACCTGGATGTTCAGGTCCAGTGGGTTCGGCCGCAGTTCAGCCCAGCAGGGAACGCAGCCTCAGTGACTGGAGTTAACATCTATGACATCACCACCTGCTTCGTTCTCAGTAGTTCAGTCACCAGAGATTCTCAGCCTGAATGGTCGCATCTTGGCACCGTACAGGTTGAAAACTGTTTATTCCCCAGATATAGATTGCGGCGAGGGACAGAATGACGGACAGGTATGGTATACGGTTGTTTTTTTATTTTAGTTTTATTACAGGAGAACGAGGGCTTCAGTGGAATTAGGCGTTAGCGTTCAAGTTCCCGCTGCTGCACAAGGGGAGTCTCGAACCAGTCCCGCTGCGGTCCCCCATCCATCTCCGGCCGCAGTGGAGCCTGCTCAGCAAAGACGTCGGTCCCAGCGTCTCACCTGGTCTAATACTGTGCAGAGACTTGTTGCTGCCTCTCCAGGTTCTGCTATTGTAGCCAGTACTGGTCAGCGGCAAGCAGACGTCTTTAGGACTAAGTCCATTGTTGCTTCATCTGAGCATGCCCAGGGCAAGATCTCCCATTGGATATCAGGGGTCACATGCTCAGATACAGCTGCCACTCCTATTGGTCCTTCAGGAAGGTCCTGTAGCTATTGATGTTCTGAAGCAGTTCCCATTGGTCCTCCCTGGAAGGTCTTTTTCTCGTGGCTGCTATAAAAGGCTGTCCTTACCGCATGGCGTGCGCTAGTATCAACCGTTATATGCTTTGCGCCAGTATGCTCATGCATGTGTGTGGTTAGGGCGGCTAAAATACGCCATTACAATACCGACCTAATCGGTGAGGAGCTTGGTATGCAAGCTGGTCAGGGTCGGTGTCTTAGATGCCTTAGATTACCGGCATAGCCGGTGAGGAGTTTGATTGCCGTATTCAGGGCCTGGCGTTCAGACGCCATAGATTGCGGGTGACTCCCGCGAGGACATTAGCGCATGATCACTTTCCATGTTCGCTTAGCAGTCAAATGTGTACCTGGGTGCCTAACAGGACACAGAAGTTTGTCTCAGCGGCTCTAGATAGCGCCCTAGCGTGTTTACTTTGCGACTCAGTGGTGTTAACTGAGTTCGCACACATCGCCATATAGAGCTGCGGCTGTTATGAATGTGCTAGAGATGGTTTCTGAGCAGAGGCTCCCTCTGGTGGTTACAGACAGTACTGAACCTTCCAGTGAGGAATGGCAATCTGGGATCACTGACTGGACTGATATAAGGGAGGTTCCCTCCTATGATGGTCGCCGGTGATCAATTGTTCTTGTCTCAATTGTGGTTCCTGGTTCATTTGGAAGTTTGCTGGAGTCCTGCCTGCATCATCTGCTTTCAGATAAGATATGTTCTGCTTTTCTTTTTGTGTTTGCTTTTTTGCATAGTTTTCTGCACTTTTGTGGCGGTCAGCCGGGTCCCCTCCTGGGGCCTGTGCTTCTCTCAGTTTATCTGTAGCCACTGTTATTTGTTCATTTGCTTTTTCCTGTTTTTTCAGTGGCTGCGGCTTAGTTTTGTTACACCAGAGATCTGATTTAGGTGGTGGAGATCGTGTGATCTCAGGTGTTTTTGCAATCAGAAGAAGTTGCTATTTTTTAGGGTTTTTTGTTGGATTGCAATCAGAATTCTTTCTTGTACTTTTCTTTCTAGACAGATTGGGCCACAGCATTTGCTCATTCTATTTTCTGTCTGTGTCTGTGCTTTCTTCTTGTCTAACCGCCATTACATGTTTGGGGGCTTCCTATTTTCTTTGGGGATCTGCTCTGGGGCAAATAGCTTTCATCTTTCTGCCTTTAGGTGTAGTTATCTCTCAGGCTGTGACGAGGCGTCTAGGATCAACGTAGGAACGCTCCACGGCTACCTCTAGTTGTGTGGTTAGTTCAGGTTACTGCAATCCAATAGGTTCCAGCCTCTCTGGTGTATTGCCGTTTTTGCTTTTTCTCCTCAGCTACCGAAACATAACATGCGGCACTCCTTCTAGCGGCTCTGTGGAATGACAGAGTTCGCACATATTGCCACAGCGCGTTACGGCGTTTATTTTGGCGACTCTGCGGGATAACAGAGTACGCTTCTTGCGCCATCTTACTAGCAGCAGGCTCCGCCTGCACGGTGGACCCCAGGCTGCGAACGCACCTCTCTACATCTTATATTTGGTGCGTTCCGCAGACCCTAGCATAATACTAGCGCCAGGGTCTGGCTAGTAAAATGGCGGATGAGCAGCGTTTACAGCTGTATATCCAGCAGCTGGAGGGTAGGTTGGCGGCTCTTGAGCGCACAACCTCAGCTGTGGATGTTACCGCTGTCGCTGTTCAGGCTGCTAGCGTAGCTGCAGCCAGTTTGTCCTCTGCCACCTCTGTCCCTACATTGTCCCACCTCCCGCTTCCAGACAAGTTTGCTGGTGACAGCAAGCAATGTCGAGGATTCGTGAGTCAGAGCTCCATACATCTTGAGCTTCTGGCTGCACGTTTCCCCACGAATCGGGCACAAGTGGGCTTTGTGATAGTTCTGTCGGGCAGAGCGTTGGAGTGGGCAACGCCGCTGTGGGAGCGTGACGACCGTGTGGTGCAGAGTGCTTCTCGTTTTCTGGAGGCTCTGAAAAAGGTTTTTCTAGGACCTCAGGTCACCCACGATACGGTGCTCCAACTGCTGGCAAATACCCAGGGTTCGGCTTTGGTCAGCCATTTTGCTGTCCAATTTCGGACTCTGGCCTCGTTATTAGAGTGGCCAGATAAAGTCCTCATTCCCATGTTCTGGAGAGGACTGGCGGGTCATGTGAAAGACGCCTTGGCTACCAGGGAGATTCCTGCCACACTGGAGAAGCTTATCGCTATTTCCACCCGCGTCGACCTCAGTTTCCACGAGCGGAGGCTGGAACGTGCCCAGTGTAGGCAGAGGGTTCGGTTGGCTCCTACCTTTGCCACCCCTCTGGAGTCGCCCGTTCAGGCGCTCGACCTTCAGGAGGTTGCTCCTGCGGGATCTAAATCTCGGGTCACTCGTCCATCCACAATTTGTTATATTTGCCAGCAGCAGGGACATTTTGCCAACCGATGTCCACAGTGGCTGAATAAACGGTTGCGCCCAGTAACCGTAGGAACAGGGTCACTGGACGCCATGAGTTTTGCCCCTAAAGTGCTCCTCAAGGCGATAATTACCCATGGTTTTTCCCCACCCTACTGTCAAGCTGTGGGGTGGATTCTGGGGCGGGAGGGGAATTTTATGTTTTCCTCCTTTGTTCCGCCCCACCATGCCTTTGGTGTTGCTGGCTGAACCAGTGCGGTACAGGGTTTTAACGGGGAATTTTGCCCCCCCCAAATCACCCACAGTCTGGGCCCACTAAACTTGTCTATGGGCCCTTCCCCTCAGGAGAATATATAATTTTTATCCTCCCTGAGGTATAGATGGGTTTTTTTGGGTTTTCCCCGGGTCCGCCACCAAAAATCCCCATATTGAGTGGTCTTCAGGGAGAATTTGGGTTGGGGTTTAATTTTTTGTAAAAAAGATGATTAGGGACAGCCTGAAAGGGACCACCACTGAGATATCCATAGAAATCTCTCCTCTTTCCCCAAAGGGCTATTGGTTCCCCCCGCCCCAAAAATTTTTCAAAGAAGGCTACCCCGGAAAAACTCTTCCGCCTCTGCCCCTTTTACGTCCTATCGACCCCTTGCCTGGAGCTGAAACCTCCCAGAGGAAAAGGGTTTTTCCCCCCTCTCTTCCTGAGACAGAGGCCCTGTCCCCTATATTCAGGGGAATTGGCAAGGGGGTTCTTAGGAAGTCGGTGTCAACCCGCGGGCGCGGGGTTCTTCTTTTTGCAGAAAAACGGGGAAAAATTTTGTCCGTTTCATTGATTTAAAAAGGGGTTCCCAACCCATCACCCTGAAAAATTTAAATACCCTTTGCCGTAATTTCCCGAGCCTTTGACAGGTTCGGGGGGCAAGGGTAATTTTAAGCTAGACCCGCGGGGGGGGTTTTAACCCGATTCGCTCCGGGGGAAAAACCTTCCCCCGGGCCTCCCGGGAAAGGGGTTTTTTTTGGGCTGTTTTAAAGGGCTTTCC